>PVIU01003904.1:0-136208 GCA_004026605.1 Ondatra zibethicus | reverse complement strand
GGAGGGATGGGGGTGGGCCTTGGACTTCCAACAGGGCAGGGCACCATGCCCTCTTTCAAGGAAGAAGGGGGAGGGAGGAGGGGTGGGGGGTAGTGGGAGGGGACCGGGAGAAGGGGAAGAAAGGAAAAAAAATTTTATTTCTTTAATTATGTTCTTGAATGGAAAAAATAAAACAAAACAATGTATGGAAAAAAATAAAATAAAATAAAATTTAAAAATGAAAAAAAAATTAAAAAAAAGAGTAAAGTGAACTTTCTTATATAAAAAGCTATTTCCATGAAATAATGTAATTATTCATTTCTGTGTAGCCAAGACAACTCAAGCTTTTGCATATACTATGGAAGTCCATTAAAGTTTCTTCCCAGTAGCTATGGATGTGCATTCATTGTATGCCCATTGGAAATACACTTGAACACTATCAAAAAACTCTTTTTAATGTAACCAATGAATTGGCAGTGGTCTTTGTTCATAAAAATGTGCTTTCATCTTTCATCAAGATTTCAAAATGAGTAAACTGGTCTGATAGTCATTGGTGTGATTGTGATATTTTGTTCTTTCCTGTACGTATACAGCTCAAACTTCTATCTTGATGTCACATGTATTTTCCAATGTTGATATATATTAGTGCTTTCTAAGTAAGAAGGAAACCCCATTTAGTGCTTATTAGATGTCTTACCTGCCCTTTTAATTGTGCAGGAATTTATTGAGTTACATATATTTTATCCTTCCATGTGTGCATTGAAAACTATGTGTCAGAGTAGTTTTATGGTTTTACTTATACTCTGTTTCATCCCATGAATTGCAAACCATCAGATTCATGGTCATTGGAGATAATGATTTCTCTAACAAACACCAAATTCTCTGAAAACACATTTTCTTAATGTGGTAGTGTTTCTAGTCCTATAATGAGCCATGTGCACATTTCATCCAGTAATTGCACAGTATGAATTCTGAAGCACTATCACCTTGAAGTTTTGTAATAGTGGCTCTTCAGGTTAAGCACTATTTATTGTGCTGCAAAGTTACATTTTGTTCTGTAGCCCAAAAATTTCAGAGCTTTTTAGAGTAGCAAACATTGGTCATGGTTTAATAGTCACTTACAGTTGGCCTATCACTTATTTCCGTCTTGGACCTCTAACTTATAACCACTTTATGCTCTTCTGATTGAAAGCAATTTCAGAATCACTTATATTTATTGTTTTCATCAAACCATTGATTCCAAAATTGACACACAGCCTACAGTTCCTGTACTTTCCTAGCATTTCTAATTGCTCAGACCTCCAGAAATCAATGAATTAACTTTCTGTCTTGTGTTTTATCTCACATTCTCTTCTTCAGTGCACATAAAAAAGCAGTAAGTTAAATAGGGAAGACAGACAATGCAGTGACTAAGAGTATCTGCCTGGAGGCATCAGAGGCAGAGATAAGGCATGAATTTGGCAGGATTAGTAGAAGAGTAGCCAGTTGTGTTGTTATCAGAGAAAACCACTTTTCCTGTCTTAGGTGTTATTGAAGAGCAAACTTGGATTCCAATGATCACAAAGTCAACTGTAGAATCACATGTATAATCTGTAATGGGTGTTCAACATTCTTTCACCAATGGTACTAGGGTTGTATGGAAGGTCCTTGATAAGGCTGTTTTCTGAATTCGTTCCTCTTCTCTCTTTTCCATCCATTTGAATAAAGAGTTATGGGAGGCTGGCTAGATTGCTTATTTTATCTGAGAGGATACCATGTTGTTCTTACCTTTGTTTAGTAGCATCCCAGACACTGTCTTACCTTGGGGTTTTGAGGTTGTCCCCATTAGTGTCACATTGTAGGAACAATTACCTGTTTGTCTTAACCCCCACCCCCAAGGGACAGGAAAGCATTAGAAGTGTGACAGTGGCTTCTGGTTTAGTGAGAAGTTCACACAGAAAGGATGAAGACTAATAGTTATTGTCACAATATCAGAAAAGTCACTAATACATAAATAGAAACTTTTATTTTCCTGAACTAAGGCATTAAATGTTTCAAATGTAGATAGCAGCATTACTTCATTAAGTGAAGTATGACTATTTAATTACTACCCATAAACATAACAAATACCCTTTAAATTTCCTTGACAAAAATGGTTGGCTTTACACATATTACTAAAGAACTGAGGATGTGAAGTAAGGGGAGCACTCCTCCATTGCTGGTGGGAGTGCAACTTTTACAACCACTCTGGAAATCAGTATGACAATCTCTCAGAAAATTAGGGAACAATCTGCTTCAGGACCCAGCAATACCACTCTTGGGCATATACCCAGGTGCTCAACTCTGTTCATAGCAGTATTATTTGTAATAGCCAGAACCTGGAAACGACCTAGATGTGCCTTATCAGAAGAATGGATAAAGAAAATGTGATACATTTACACAGTGGAGTACTGCACAGCAGAAAAAAATAATGACATCTTGAGATTTGCAGGCAAATGGGTGGAACTAGAAAAGTCCTTCCTGAGTGAGGTAACCCAGACTTAGAAAGACAAACACGGTAAGTACTCACTCATAAGTGGATACTAGCTGTAAAGCAAAGGATAAGCAGACTAAAACCCACAACCCCAGGCAAGCTAGGTAACAAGGAGGACCCTAAGATGGACACACATGAAGGGCCCCAGAAAACAATTAAAATTTCTTGTATAAATTGGGAAGGGGAGTAGGAGGGAGTGGATGGTAGATAAGAACCTGAGGGCTCCATGTGGCCAATCTGTGGGAGCAACAGAGAGGGAGAACATTGAAAGAGATACTTTTTTTTTTTTTTTTTTTTTTGGTTTTTGAGATAGGGTTTTTTTTTTTTTTTTTTTTTTTTTTTTTTGTAGCTTTGGAGCCTGTCCTGAAACTAGCTCTTGTAGACCAGGCTGGTCTCGAACTAACAAAGATCTGCCTGCCTCTGCCTCCCAAGTGCTGGGATTAAAGGCGTGCGCCACCACCACCCGGCTGAAAGAGATATCTTGATAGAGGGAGCCATTGTGGGGCTAGGGGGAACTAGCTGCTAAGGAAATTTCTAGGAATTCACAAGGATGACTACAGCTAAGACTCCTAGCAAGAGTGGAGAGGGTACCTGAACTGGCCTTCCCCTATAATCAGATTAGTGACTACCATAATTGTCATCATAGACCCTACATCCAGTAACTAATGGAAACAGATGCAGTGATCCACAGCCAAACACTGGGCTGAACTCCTGGAGCTTACTTGAAGAGAGGAAGGAGAGATCATATTAGTAGGTGGGTCAGGATCAAGATGGGGAAAACCACAGAGACAGCTGACACAAGCTAGTGGGAGCTCACAGACTCTGGACTGATAGCTGGGGATTCTGCATGGGACTGAACTAAGTCCGCTGAATGTGGGTTTCAGTTATGTGGCTTGATCAGTTGCACTAGCAGTGGGACCAGAACTTATCCTGACTACCTTAACTGGCTTTTTGGAGCCCATTCCCTATGTGGGATACCTGGCTCAGCCTTGATACAGGGGGAAGGGCTTGGTCCTGCCTCAACTTGGTATACCAGACTTTGTTGACTTGCCAAGGGAGGCCTTACTACCTCTGAGGAGTGGATGGGAGGAGGGATGAAGAGAGGTGGGGGTGGGAGAAGGCGAGCAAGGGGGAGCTGGGGCTAGTATGCAAAATCAAAAAAGAATTAAAGAAAATAAAGAACTGATAAATATATTTCTCACATACTGTCTGTCTGTCCAGCATAATAGTGGATGTTAGGAAACACAGAGGACATCTGGGTGACATCTCCTCTGTCTGTATGTAGAGTAGATATGTAAGGAAAATATAGATGACATCTCTAGCTTGCCAAACACAGTGACTGCAGCAGATGTCTGGGAATTCAGAAAATAAAAACGGCTGACCTGAGGTTAAGAAGTGGAATGGTCTTTGGGGAAGAATCATGGTCGAATTACCTTATTCATATCACTGTTTATATTTGGATTGATGTGTTTTAGTGCACAAAGATGTCTCTGATAGCTTCTTCAACTAAGAAATAAAGCAAGATAATTGCACTTGCTGTTTTGAGTGGTTGTTGTCTTTAGGCACCACCCTTATTCAGAAACGCTCCCCTGGGTTTGATTGCATAACCACCAATGTGTCTGATAATGTCGTTTCCCAGCAGGTTCTAAAAGTACTATATTATATAAAGTTATCAGACTGGACTAAAGCCACTGTTATAATGAACATGTCTCGTTTTAAGCAAAACATATTTTCCCCCTTCGGAATTTATTCTGAAATTTTAAAAGGCAATTAAATATCAAGTTGATTGGCTACCTCTTCTGAGATTCGGCCTAACAAACGGTTATCTGGCTCCTGCCCATCCCTTGAGCATCCGTCCAGATGAAGCTCTACAAGATGAAGATGATTGCAGCAGTCTCAAGTGCTGGATGTGTTGCTGATTTAGAAATGATTCAAAACTCACAGGTGGCATTGTCCATCACATGTACAGTCCCTCTGTGCTGCTCATAGATTCAAATTGCAGGGTGGGAGAAGAGCAAATTCTGAGCTAAATCAGTAGCATTTCACTTAAGTTGGTGAGTAATGGGTAGCAGCCTAACAGAGGTTTTGGCAAGCTACCGAATGATAGCTTAAGGAAAAAAGAAAAAAACAGGAAGAAATATGCGAACTTTACTAAATCAACTAAAAGGAATCTAGAGGGTTCTCAGTAAGCCCGAGAAATCGCCAGTTCAAGACCAAACTTTTAGAAATGGCACTCCATTGTGTTCTTTCCCACTACACAGGGAAAAAGTTCATCATCTCCAAAAGCTAAGTGTTTTCCGCATACATGAGGACAATAGAAAACACCAAACAAACAAATATAGTTAACATCATATCACAATACTTAATAAATTATTAGGTTCAACTGAACTTTAGTTATTTTCATATGTAAGGTGTTATCTTCATAGAATCCATGGAGGAATATACAAATACTAGAGTAATCTTTACACGTGGGAGAGAGAGGTCAATTGTTAAAGTATTCATATTTTTAAAAGTATTTTTCCAATACTTTTTCAGCATTTCAGCTAATTCACAAAGCTGAACCTAAGTACTTCACCATGGAAAAATGTTACTAAATTGAACATAAAAATTTTTCAAAACAGGTAACAAAATGAAGTTGATCTACTTCTACCTATCACAGAATTTTATTATTTCTAAAATTCGGGTGCCAAAATCTATAATGCTTGGTGTCATGATATGCAGAGATGAGTTTTGAGGAGGAAAGTTTAGTTGACAAGATCGGACTTCTCACGTTGGAATTAGAGACTTAAGGGAAGAGAGACCCAAAGTGTCCCTCCCTTGTGATGAGAGAGCCGTCTACGGGCTAGTCGGACACCCTTCCTTGGGGAATTGGATCTTCTCCTCTTCAGCCTCTAAAGCTGTGAGCAAACAGTTGTGTAAGCCAACCCCAAGCATCTATGGCTCTTTGTTTGATCAGGTGAGTGGAGTCAGACACTGTCCTGGTTTACGGGCTCTGAAAACGTGGAGCTATAGACAGGGTTTTGTCAGAAACGTGTTTGTGGTGCTAACACATATTTCATCTTTGAATACAGAGTTTACCTCTGCACTGTAGTCCCTGAGTGAAGTAATTCCATGGATATGGTAAATATCTTGAGTCTCCTGATGCCTAGGAAAGTAATTATGAATACCTGACACATGCCTGTAAAATTACAAAGTTCAGTGGCTCTCAGGTGGGCAGGATTGTGTGTGACTGTGGGAGCCAAGATTTGCTTTGAGAGAATCTCCGATCCAGGGGTGAGGTGGGCAATCATACCTTTCCCTAGTATCCTGACCCCAGTGTGGGCTCCACACAAGAGAGGCAGCCTTGGCTCATCCTCAAGCAGATGATCCTAAGTCATAGAGTGAATCACCTTTGGGGATGAAGGAATCTTACTGAGGAAATCATACAGGATAGACTACTGCAAAAGAGGAACAAGAAGAGACAGACCTATCAGCCAGAAAAGACATGACCTTGTTTGAGATTTGCATCTGGGAGACTCCTAACACCAGGAGTCTGGCAGTCCCTCAGAAACAAATCAGAGGTCATTTGGGAAACAAAATGTATAGGATGCAAATATTAGGTTATTAGTCAGGTGAAGTTTGACTGTTTTCTTCACAATGATTTTATTTTATTTTTCTCATTCTAGTATGGAGCATTGAAAGTCAACATCATGAGTGAGGGAAAGGGATGGAAGAAACAGGACTGAAAACAAAAGAGAAGTTGACAAAGGCTACTGTATATATGATGTACTGACCTGAGGTTGGACTTAACTGGTAGAAGAGAGAAAATAACAACAGGATTTCTTATTATATTAAATTTGTCTGATATGTGAAATGTCAGGAAGCGAACTTAAAAATCAAAGAGGAAAAGAAAAGAGATTGTAGACATTACTTACAGATGCCTTGGTGAAAAAAAAATCTTTCTACCCTCATTCTACTATGACCTGTCTATTCAATCATTCACACACATTAAACTCTCACTTCCCCTGATAATTAGTAATTTAAAATACTTTCTTAATAAAAGATTCACCAAATGCATATGAAGTATTGTGAAGCACGAGGTAATGTTTCTAATTCAACTTAGCAAAATATTAGTTCAAAGTTTGTTACTGTTGTTTAATGCAGGAATTGGTATTCAGCAAAGGAGTGTTATTAAGGGGCCATGAAACCAAAATCAGGGCTTGGAAGACTTGGTTAATGGACGCCTCTCTTTGAGTGCTCATGAGCGGCTAATCTCTCATTCTGCATTCTCACACCAGCCACGGAAATCTTTATGTAGAGTAATAGCAGCCCCCTCCCATCCCACACATAACATGGAGAAGTTTCTCTAACTTCTTTTCTCCCAGTGCCAAGAGAGTGCCTGGCATATAGAATATCCTCAGTACAGATCAAGTGAATTCCTAAAATGCTTGGCCCCAGGAATTCTATGCAGATATGATGAGATGGTAGCCATTACAACAGGTGTTAAGGTTCGCATCAAAGCCAGAAGTGTCCATGTAGTATAATTACATAGGATGCAGTAACCCAGAAATGTCCAGATGTCATCATACTGAGGTAGTTTTGGCATCTTTAATCATTCACCTACAATACATTAAACAGCTAGTATATTAAGTTGTTGGCTTTGACAGCCTGGTCCTGGCTGTCTGAGGACCACAGGTGCTATAAGTGAAAGAGTCTTTAAAGCAACCAAAGAGGCATGAGAAAGAAAATTTGGAGCAGAAAGAGTTTTCCTAAGATTACAATAGAGGGATTCAAGGATAACTCTTTGCTACAAATGAGGAAAGATACAAGAAGACCTGGTTTTTATAGCACCTATAAATGATGGTGACAATAATGTAATTTTAGATCAGTGGATTGGCAACCACATAACACACTGGAATGCACACACAGATGCTGGGGCTTCACTGATCACTGAAATGCCACCTGCTGAAATGCCAGAAGGAAGACGCAATTAAAATTATACAATCCAAGGAAGAGCTTTTCTCCAACTTTAAATCTCTCAGCAGTGTTCTCTGTAGTAATATGCATATGTGTACGTGTGTGCATGCATCTGTGTGCGTGCGTGTGCGTGCGTGTGTGTGTGTGTGTGTGTGTGTGTGTGTGTGTGTAGAGGTTTCAGAAATGGTGAGGCAAAAATAGTACGAGTACCATATTTAGAGAGAGACAAGTCTCTATGACCTAGGGCACTCTAAGTCTCTCTGTCTTTTCTTTAGCTGACAGCGTAACAGCCATCCACTCATAGCCAACGGGTTGTTGTGAGGGATTGTAAAGTTGCAGCGATAATCGAAGCCTTACATATACTATACCTCATTTCTAGCAGCAGACGGACAATGGAATTTGAAAGTATCACGTTTAAATTCTATGCCCGGAGGTGAACACAGGAGGAAAAAGAGAACTCTCTTTCTCATCATTTTGAAGTCAACATTGCATTTTAACCAAATGCACATACATATGCCTGCACTTCTCTCCCGGCTGCTCCCTTCTGGTTATTTTGTTGACTTCTACAAGCTACATCTTGTCAGTGCTTTTATCAGCTTCTCCTGCTACTATAAATCTACCCCATTACCTAATATCTAGCTGAAAACAGTTGCTTTGAGCTGGAAACTGCCGGCACCCTCTCTATTTGATGGGTGCTTGGAAAAACCTGCAGCCCTTTCTTTGTCTACAGCAGACAGAACCCTGCCATTTCTGTCCTGTGCTCAACACAAATCGCCCAGTGTTAACTTGGAGCATTCCTTTGGCAGTTGCTGTTTAACACTTTCATTTGGAGGAGTACAACTTTTGGGGGGTTGTTATTTTTGTGGGTGACTCATGTTTTCCTCATGGTTTCTAAAGGAGTAATGCGGGGACAAGTTGCAAAAAACAAGTAAGAGATTCTGCACTGTGGAATATTAAAACAATACATGCCATGAAAGGGAGAAAACATCTATTTAAAAGAAGCATTCATCTCAAATAATATGGGGTTTAATGGATTAAGAACACCATGGAGCTGTGCTTGGGAAAAAATAACTTTTTCATACGTCTCCAGATGATATGCAATTCTCCCGTTGCACGCTGTGCAGACCACTGCTAGACTTGGGTTATCTGAATTAGCTCCTCTGGCAAATTAGTATGGGAATAAGAGAATTGTTATCCTGCACAGTCTTTTACTTGCTATTCAGTGCCAGATTTTGTCAGGTTCTTTCTTATTTTCCTTTTATTCTGCTTTATGCACACAAATATATATTTGTGACTGGGCACTTTAGCTGTGATGATTCTGGGCCTTTGAACATGATTTACATGCACTAATTTTGTAATTATGAGCATAGTAGATGCGTGTGCAAAAGTACAGGCATTCAGAAAGGAGACCCGTCAAATTTAAATGAAATCAGAATTCCTATTTAAAAGCAGAACTGATTAAACATTATTCTGACATCAAGCTTAACGTACCATTCTTTCCTGTTCTGAGATACCTTTACTTCATTCCATCATCACTTTATCAACATAAATACCAATAACATACAACCTACTAAATAACAATCCAATACATTTTCCTATTACCTCAGAAGATATTAGGCGTTGCACATTTTAAGCCGATAGAAGGGTAGGATTATGTGACTGCTTTTCAACATGGTCTTTCATCATCACCAGAAAGATGAATTCAATTCCACTCTGCTACATTGAAAGAAAGAAGATTCATAGTTTATGGCAATCTAAATCTAGGGGACACATGCTTACCATTCTTCAGTCTCTGTTATGTTCACCCTATATCCTGGTGACTAGTACAATACCACTGACAGGCAGTTTTACATACTGGTGATGGACACATGGACCAGTAAATGGAAATATAGCCTAGTTAACCTGCGGAATGTGCAGTTGATGGAAAGGTCATGTTCAAAGTGCATAAGAATGTTAGCATATAAATTTGTAAGACTGAAAATGTAGTTTCTGTCTAATTGTGTCCACAACAAGCATGTCCTAAATCTTTGTGTTCCCACATTGTCCTTAGCTACATAGCTTCTATGAAATATATGCTTGTGCTGTAGAATGCACAGAAAATACATTCATTACATATTGTTTCAGATAGCTCTAAGCTGAATTCTGTCTCTGAACAGTGGAATATATAAGCAGTTATGATGTCAGAGTGCAATAATAGCAGGGGAACAATTATGATCCGTATTTTCAATACTTTTGTGCAAAATCGAAATGAGCAAAAAAATATGAGTCTACTTGTTCGAAGTTAAAAACTAAACTATAGTATTTTGGTAAATTACAAAGAAGTACGCAATTTGGGGAAATTAGTCAAGTCTACAGAGTTACATAGAAGAAGAAAAAGAGCATTGTGATTGGAGAGGGACACCTATGATGTAAAGGAGATCTGTGGATTAGTGATATCCTATGTTTGATTGTTAGTGACCACTCGATAAGTTTTATTAAATGTTCAATGAAGGCTTTCTGTAAATATATTTCACACAGTAAGAAGGTAAAACAAACACAATTGTTCTACTTAGCTAATGGCAAGACATTCTTAGCTCCAGAGTAACAGATTCTGTTAAAAACTTAATAATTGTTTATAAATAATTAAAGATCATTTGTAATGTAAAATCAGAAAATACTAGTGTCAGCAATCAATTCATCCCCACTCTTTATATTACTTTCTTTCTCTTTGTTTGTTTTCTGTTTTGTTTTGGTTTTGACACAGTATTTCTCTGTAGCTTTGGAGCCTGTCCTGGAACTCACTTGGTAGACCAGGCGCACCTCCAACTCACCGAGATCCACCTGTCTCTGCCTCCCAAGTGCTGGAATTAAGGGTGTGTACCACCACTTCCAGCATAAATGTGTAGCCCAGGATGGCCTCAAACTCGTGATCCCCCTGCCTCTGCCTTCTTCAGCAAATTCCAAAATTCATTAAAACAGAAAATAATTGACTGGGATTAGGTAAAGCTATGTAATAAAAGCCAAAAATATGGCCACAGTTTGTCTGACAGTACTTCTATGGAATATTAGTCCTAAATTTTTGGCAATATAGTTATTAGAGATATACCACCATTTCTTCACATCTAACTCCAGATGGCAGCTCTTTTTTGTCCAGGTAGCTGTCTGTTAACCTTACAATATGTATTACTTTAGAAAGACATGTCCTCGAAAGTTTTGTTTCAGGAGGCTTACCTGGAGAAGGCCGTGGCTTCATAGATTTACTAATTACGATGCTGTGCACAAAATATATCTGAATTTTGCTTCATTAAATGGCTTAGATTAAGATTTTGCTGAAATTTGAAAGGTGCCACCATCATGATGTTGTGATGAGCGAACTGTAATTAGATCAACATCTCTTCAATATGGTTAGGGTTTCGTAGGTTTGTTTGCCGACTTGACATAAAATGAAACGTAACTGGGAAGAGGGAACTCTCAAAAGAGCAGTTGCCACCATCAGACTGGCCTGTGAGAATGTCTGTGGGGAATCCTGTTGATTAATGAACGATGTGGGGGGATGTAACTCACTGCAAGCAGTTTCTCTCTGGGCAGGTGGTCCTAGGTTATTTAGGAAAGCAGGTCTAGCAAGTCATGGAGGATAAGCCATGAGCATCAATTAAGCGGAACTCCTCCCCACGTTTCTTTAGTTCTATCTCCTATTTCTGCCTGAGTTTCTGTCCTGACTTCCCAAAATGGTGGACTGTGACCTGGATGTATAAGCCAAATGAAACTTTTTCTTCCCCAAGTTCTTTTAGTTCATGATTTTTACCACACCAATACAAGTCAAGCTGGGAAACTCCTTTCTTAAAGATTCATAGGATTCTGAAAATGGAGTTCAAGTGAAGCACCTATTAGGTTTAGATGACATGAAAACTTAATGAATCCGAAGCTTCTTAGACACTGAGCTGCTTTTAACCAGAGATTTTATAGAGTTATTTTAACCTGAACAATTTAGCCTCTTCTTTATTAGTGTGAATTTTCACTTATCTTTTGTTGAGAGTAATTGTTCATATTTATAAGAGGCACACATAATTGAAGCTACAAACACATCAACTTCTTCTGTAATAGTTTCTCAAGAGTTTATAAATAATTGTGAGAGTTCAAGCCTACCTTTTTTGATGGTTTTATATGCAATCTTGTAGCCTTTATGTAAAAATAAGTCTTGTTAGCCATTTAGTAAATGGATATCTAATCTTAAAATTATTAAACTAACTCTAAAATATTACTGTTTCTGGTAGTTTTTGGAAACTTTTCAGCAGAGCCTGCTTTAGAAATACAGTGGTAGGCAGCATATCTCAAGTTTTGCAGGAAATTAACTGTGTACACAAACAAGAGGATGCTGCCACAGTACTGATATCTTCCTGTCCTAAAGCCCCACGGAGAGGCACGATAGCAGAGACATATAGTCCCTCAGAAACAGTTAGGAAATAAATGTATGAAAAGCTAATTTTATTTTATCGGTTTCCTGGGAATTTAATCCTCTGCTTGATAGAAGTGGCCCAAATATTCATTATAACACGTACCCAGCCCCGCAGCATAACATGAAGGAGTGTCAGGGAAGCACTAGGAAAAGCTGTAATCCTTTGCAAGAATAATTTGTCTATTCATACAAGGGACCAGTGTTTATATAAGCATGGAAAGTTAATATGAGATGGAAATTAGCTAAGAATCCGATTGTGGTAATTGTTATTCATTTCCCATATATTATGCCTGTCTATGTAACAAACAAACAAACAAACAATAACAGGATCAAATGGGGGAAAATGAGGCCTCAGGATCCTGTTTTAAAATTTATTTTTTGGAACTATAATTATATTACTAAAATAGTGTCAACTATTTAGGCTCGAAAGGTATTTTACATCAAGTTATTAATTGTTTCTCACAACTACGTTAACATAAATGAAGCTTGTAGAACCGGAAACTTGAAAGGACAGTTTTTGTTTGTTTGTTTGTTTGTTTTTTGAGCAGGGTTTCTCAGTAGCTTTGGTGCCTATCCTGGAACTAGCTCTTGTAGACCAGGCTGGCCTTGAACTCACAGAGATCTGCCAGCCTCTGCCTCCCGAGTGCTGGGATTAAAGGCGTGTGCCACCACCGCCCGGCGAAAGAACAGTTTTTAGCTCTGACTTCAGGATATTCAAATAGCAAGATTATCTGAAAAATGTTTAGAAATTACACCTTCAAGATAGTATCTCTCTAACTCTGCATCTCAGCCTTCCACTCATGCCTTTCCTCTTAGTTTAGTGTTTATTGATTGATTAATTTATTTTGTGTCTATGGCCAGACATAATCTGGAGTTGCTTTGACTGGTAGGGAACATGAGTATTAGTTTACAAATTCAGGCTTGTCAAAAATTATACCTTGAAAGCAATTATTTTCTATGATTAAGTTCTGTTTCTGACCCGAGGAACTTGGGGCCTGCCAAAACTCCACCCAGTCATTCCTGGAATATTTCCCCTGAATTGTTGTCCACCCTGGGAGCCAGTCTTTTAGGCCACCATCAAATAGGGGCTGAAGGGAAGCATCACTGTTCCTGGCTGCATTACCAGATCAATGTCTGTCTGTTGTGTTGTTGCTGTCCTTGTGTTGTTCTGGGGTGTCTGGGGTTTTCTGAATGGTCAGAATGATCCAGCTTGCACAGGCATTGCACAGAGTATCTCCAGGTTTAGCTGCCTCTCAGTAGCGCTGGAGGCAGAGTGCATTCTTGCTCTCATCTTCTTAGCCGTTCTCTGCCTTCTCTCATCCCATCATGATCGTTGCTCACAAATACGCTCCTTCCTTCTTTTTCCTGCTTCCACAAGTGTTTCCATTCCCTTAAACTCATGTGTCACTAGAACATGAAAGGAATACATGCAAGCCGTTTCTCTTTTCTGTCTTGCTCCGCATATTCTCTGAGGCTGTGGAAAACAGAAGTCTGTTGCCTGCTAGAATGGAGAGAGGAACATTTAAGGTTGACAGAGAGAAAAGAACGCCATTAATTGTTCACCACACCCACAAAAATATGGATAACAAGTAGAGTAAGGAAAGATGGAAAACTGACCGACATTGTGGAAGAATGTGGCACAAGAGCCCATTCAGCACGTTTTTATGAGATCTTACATGGCTTTTAGAGGAGGTCAGAAGAATGGGTTTTGAAAAACTAAAAAGATCATGACATAGCTCTGTGAGTACTCATGAAAGGAAGTGCTTCTTTTGTTGTTATTTTTCCTGGATAGCTTGCAGGATGTGAGAATTTTGTTGTTGTTCTTTATCCTACACATATTTATGTGGGGTAATTGAGATCCCAGGCAGCATTCTTTCTTTGTGCTGGATATCCCCAAGGTGTGGCTTGCCTGTTTGTGCTGTTTTTTGGTGTGTCAGCTCTTCTTTGAGTCTCATTCACAGGACAATAAGAGCACAATACTGAAGAAGACATTTAAGAAGGTGATTTCATAATAATGCAAAATAATTAGCTACCAGAATACAACTATTTGTATGTAATTAATATGTCTGTTGACCTGCAATGCTATTCTACTCTAGAGGCAAATTTGAAGACATTATACTAACACTACACAACCTAAATAGAAAAGAAAAGGAAATCAGAAAGTAGAATAAAGCCAAGTTTGATATGGTACTTGTCGGAGGTTTCGGTCCTGCCTGGTTCCCACAGTCGTTAAGTCCCAAAGAAATCACACAGAGGTCTACATTAATCATAAACTTATTGGCCCATTAGTTAAGGCTTCTTATTAACTTTTATAACTTACATTAGCCCATTATTCTTATCTGTGTACTCATGGCTCAGTACCTTTTTCAGCAGTGTAGCCACATCTTGCTTCTTCTGTGTCTGGACAGGACTGCAGAGGGAGCTTCCCTCTTCCCAGAATTCTCCTGTTCTCATCGACACGCCTCTACTTCCTGTCTAGTTGTTCCACCTACACTTCCTGCCTGGCTACTAACCAATCAGTGTTTATTTAAAACATAATTGACAGACTATAGACAATTGTCCCTCACCAGGCACTCAGCAATGTGTGGTAGAACTCAACTATGAAAGAGAAAGGAACAAGTCTTCTGAATTTGCTAGTGAAGAACCCAGAAAGAAATACAACTGTTTTGATATTTAACAATATTGAAATCATATCATGAATGAAAGCAATGTAGATTGTAATGAGAAAGCTTTGTTCCATGTGTCTACAAAGAAAGTAAATTATTACAAATAATGAAATAAGTAAACATTTCCATAATAAAAATAAATATAATTGCTGTTGTTTTATGATTGTTCAATGAAGAAATAGTGTGTAGTTAAGGGAGTAAAGGCATATCCATCTCTGGATTTATCTCTGTGTCTGATATCATGAAATTTCCCCATGAAGAGTCTCATTTGTCTCCTACAGAGGGTAAAATCACAATATTGTAGGGATATGAGATCTAATTATTTATGAAGAGAGCAATGTCCAGCCAAAATGAAGTGCCGATTTATATTGGTTTCCAATGTTGCCCTTCTTCTCCTTTGTGATATTTGTTGGATGTTTCCTTATGTAGTACACTGTTCTAGACACTGAAGATATTGAAGTCAGCAAACCAAATGAACATCACTGCCAATAGAGAGCTTGAATAAAATTGGGCTGTTCCACCAGCAGCAAACAGGGACAGATACAGAGACCTGCAGCCAGACAGTGTGAAGGGAGAGCCGGTTGCAGGTGGAGGTGGAGACTTTGGAACACACAGCTCTAAAAGTGCTGATTCTACCACATCCCTTCCCTCAGAACCAGCGCTCAGGTAAGCCTGTGGAAAAGCAGATGGAAGGAGGGTGAGAACCAGTGGGGATGAAGGACACCATGAGAGCAAGGTCCTTTCACGCAACTGAACAAAGCTTCCTGAACTCACAGAGTATGAACTCACAGATACTGAAGCAGCAAACACAGAGCCTACTCCAGTCTGTACCAGGTCCTCTGGTATACACAGTATAGCTATCTGTTTTGTATTTTTATGAGACCCCCGAGTGCATAAATGAGTGGGTCTCCAGTTCTTTTGCCTGTACTTCGGTGCTCTTTTTCTTCTTGGAAAGGATGGTTTTCCTTTCCAACTGCAATGAGATGGATTTTTCTTGTCTTATATTTGATTTTGTTAAGGAAAATAAAAATCTAGAGGGCTACACACCACAAACAGAATATCTAAGTAAAGGCACAGTATGATGGAACATCATACATGGTGTGGGAGAAAAGGCAAGGAATGGGATAAAGAGTGCCAAGGATGGGTGGTAGTAATTCAAATAAGGCATTGAGGAGTTCCTCTGTTGAGCAGGAATAGGCATGAAACTATCTGCAGGAGAGCACTTTACACAAAGAGCAGAATGCAATGCGCATGAGATTTTGAAGACCAACATATGTAACAGTTTGGCTGAAGCACAATGATAAGAAGAGTTCAGAAGAGGTTAAGGAGCAAAAGAGGAGCCAGACCTTGATGGACCTTGCTTTCCACTTGTAGCTGCTTGCGTGAGATAGGAGCCACTGGAGATTCTGCACAGTGTAACATGGTCTGACTTATATTTTAATGAGATCATCTGATTTCTCTGTGGGGTATTGTCTTTTTATAAACGACAATAAGGGGATAAAAAGGACTCAGTGGGCTTTTACACATATCTGAGTGAGTCTAACAACAGTTATTTTTGTGATGGTAGCAAGGGAAACAGTGAAAAATATTCAACAGCTTCATATATCTTATTTATTTTTAAATTAATTAATTTTCTTTTGTGCATGTGTGTGAGTGTTTTGTGTGTGCACCATGTACACACAGGTGCACACAGAGACAAGAAGAGATGTTGGGTCCCCTGAATGTGGTGCAACAGAAAGATTTGAGCCACTGTGTAGGTGCTGGGAATTGCATCCATGTCCTCTGCAAGATCAGCAAGTGTTCTTAACAGTGGAGACATTTCTCCAGCCCTTACTTGTGTTTCTAATGTTAAGAATATAAATGGGTGTCAGTGTCGAAGAGGAAACAGTGATGGCACAAATCTGGGGCCATAAACAGCTAGAAGTTCCTACTGGCATGCATACTAAAGGGATGAGGTCATGGAAAAGGTAGGAGAAACTCATGAGTGGAGCCACTTTTAAAGAGTGTATTTTAAAACTCATTATCTCACTGTTGTTTTCCTAAAAGCAAAGTGAAGGTAAAGCCCAGCCCACAATCCTGAGAACAAAACACAAGTGTGCAGCTTATTAATAGTCTAAGGCAGTGATGAAACTAAGGATAGCAGGAGGAGTAAATGAACTGCTTTTCCTTTAGGCAGTCTTCTGGATTCCTTCTTGCTATTCCAATTTTGATGATATTTGTATAACTGAGTTTTTTTGGCATAAACCTATAGCATCTTCTATGCTACCACCTCGAGAGAATCTTCTAAGCTACCACATGCATCAGTAGTCAATTGAGTGGACAGCACAATTAATTATCTGCAATGCAATGAGGAAAGAGCCTGGGTTGAATAATAGCATTGCCTTTATAGAGAGAGAGAGGTGAGAAACCGAATGATTAGGAGTACATATTTTTCTCAGAAAATAAGATTGAGGTAAACAAAGACCCTGAAATTCTTTTCCATGGAAAATGGCTCTAATAATTTTAGCCTAGTAAAATTTCAAACCAATTTACCAGTCACCGTCAAAGAAATTTTTCAGTAATAAACATATGGGATTTTTTTTATTTAAAATTTAATGTAATATCACTTCTTGATTAATTCTTTAGGAATAAATTGCAAAAGATGCATTAGTGAATAGCTAAGTGAGTTTTCCAACTAGACCTCATTATTCCATGTCTTTGAGTACTTGAAGAACACCTCCCACAATTAAAAGATGTTTGCTTTTCAAATATTAGTTCTTAAGACATTTTTCTTACAATAATTGAGTATCTCATTCCCTTGTCTGTCAGAACTACTCTTGCTTTAGCCTAATAAATATGTATCATTTATATAATTTTGTTTACTCTTTTAGAAATGTATACATGAACATTGGTCCAAAGCAATATCAGGTCATTGGATACATATTGAGAAAGGATTGCTAAACCGTGCTACTCTTCTGATCACTAAAAATTATTGCCTGAAGTATGATCAGTCTTTCAGAAAGGGAAGGTGCCGTGAGATGTTATTTGCAGATGGGGACAGTGCTCCTTTAGGGTAAGAAAAATATCTGAAAGTTAAAAGAATAAGGGGAATACTACAACACAATACTAACTAAAGACAAAACATCATATATAGCTTAAAATGCTTTCTACATGAGTCAGTGTCAATGACTACATAACTAATCTTGGACTCTTAAGCACATGGCCAGGAGAAGAGTTGCCTCATAGGAAGAATACAATATGATGGAGAAAAAAGAATTCCAAGACTGGTGACACAAACACCAGAAAAGGGCACATGGTTCAACATGTCCTGTACATGGTAGGTGCTCTGGAGCTGGAGACTCACGGTAGCAAAAAAATGGAATATATATAACAATGAAGACTGCAGTAAGTTGGCTAAATGTAGTGGCTTTGAATATAGATTAAACTAAGACACCAGCATCTGTTGATGTATCTAGGAAGCTTATTCTGATATTGACTAAGAGATTTGATTGATGGACCTAAGCTACCATATTCAGAAAATAGCATGTTTTAGAAATCTATTTGATTTGTTTGGCAAGAAATTTTGGTCTATATTTCCTTTGTTCCTCTTATAATGGAAAGAAAAACAGAATATCAAGGAAGCTATTTGAAAGATGGAGATATTATTAAAATGGAGGTAGCTGAAAAAGCAACAAAAGATTAAGGATATTAATAACATGGGCAAGTAAATCTTAGAAACTGTGAAAGAATGTTTAATTGTTTCAGGAGTAATTAAAAACAGAAGCTGTAGAAAAATAGATGCATTTTAGACCTAAGGATGCAGACAATAATAATAAACTTTAACTGAATAGCAAAAATATGTTTTGTGGAGAACAACATAGAATGAGTTAGTGAATCAGACAAATTAAACCAAATGATACTTAAGCATGCAATAGGAGAAAATATTTCAAAGCTAAAGATGTAATTTGTCACATAGCAAGATTTATAACATTAATTTCCAAAGACCAAGACATGGCCACAGTGAAGATATTGAGATTAAAGCAAAAGGAATCCAACAAGCATTCTGGCAGGAAATAGTGAATAAATAATACATTTTATTGCCAAGCAAACAGTATTTTTAGTTGTCCCTTCCACATTTGTCGAAAAAATAAATAGCTAGCCTTTTCCTCCATTTTGTTCCATTATGAAAAATTTCAGATTTATACGAAAAGTGGGGCACTCAAACATTTAAATCAAATCACTTCAACCCAGTCTCAAGATTATCAGCTGTTGCAACCTGTTTTCTCTTGCATCTCCATCCACTCCTCCATCTCTAATCCTGTAAGTTCAAGATAGTGCTGCCTGTTGATTTTAAACATATCAATATATGTCTTTAACAAAACCTTTCTTTTTATTTATTCTTTGTGTCTTTCTCATCTTGCATCTCGATCACATTAGTTTCCTGTCCCTTCATATTTGTCCTCTGCCCTTGCAGCACCCTCAAAAACTTAAAAGGAGAAAAGAAAAAAGAAAAGAAAAATATCTCATCATGCAAACTGTAGTGTGACATAGTGAGTTGCACACTAAACCCTTTTGTCCACCTATCTTTACTTGCAAGTGTTCATTGCAAAGAGTCATTGGTCTGGTTTGACGTCTCTGGTTTCTGCTACACTATTGATGCTGGACCCTTACTGGAACTCCTCTTAGTTTTCCTGTTGTTGTCCTGTCTTGTGGAGATCCTGACACTTTCGGTCTGCAGGGCCAGTCCCTTCACATGCTCCAGCAAATCACAGATTGGGGTGGATGCTGGGGTGGGCCAACACATAACCCTGGTTCTGGGCCTTGGTTGCGGGGTTGGTCAGCCTGCCAGCTCTCCCTTGCCCTCGCCACCAAGGTAAACTCTCCTGCATTGCCTTGATGAAATCACCCTTTGTGGCAATGAGCAAGAAGCAGGGCCAGCTTCAAGGTCTCTCACACCTACGCCTTCAGGGCAGGCTCTATTGTGTTGCCCGTGCATGCATAGGGTCCACTCTTCTGAATGCTGGATTTGTGTTGGGCGAGGGCATGTCTCCCCCCTCCCATACTGCCTCGTGACAAATGAGTAATGGGGACAGTTCCTCCATGCTCACAATTTCAGGGCTGGCTCACCCAAACCTCTGCCAATAGGATTGGCTATATTGTGCTGTCCAGGGACGGTACAGGGCCTGTTGTCCCAAGTGTTGTTGCAGCGGGTAGAGCACAGGACAAGCTCTTCCATCTGCCTTAGGCATTGATGGGAGTTGGGGGTGCAATATCTCCCTTCCCAGGCCCCCACATGATAAATGAGTAATGGGGGTAGCTCCCCCATGCTAACAAATTTAGGGCTGGCTCACTACACCTCCGCCCACAGCATTGGCTTCATCCTGCTGCCCAGTCAATATGTGTCTTTAAAACACAGGAACTGTCAAAAAATATAAGTACAAATCATTCCCATACCTAACACCACACACTTCCATAAAATCTTTCAAAAAATCAAGGAGGGTTCTCATTTCTATATTAATTTTAGTTTATTCTAAATAAAAACCTAAACATGCAGACTTTACATGCTGTGTTTCTAAAGCAAGCATAAATATATAGATGTCTACTCTCATAATAGTTTTTCTACAATTGACTTATTGACAAAAATGGTTATTCTTATAGAATTTCCATGGAAATACTGTGATTTAAAATGTCTACATCTGCTCCACTAGTGCAATTAGAAATTATATTGCCTTAGGATTCCAGCAACAAACAGTATACATAGCAGTAGAGAATTTCAAATTTTATAATGTTGTTATATAAAAAGACAATCATAATAAGATTATTAAATATAATGTAATAAAGGGTAAGATTATTAAATATAATGTAATAAAGGGTAAAAATATAACAGCTGATTCTTAGAATCAAAAAATATAGTGTGGGAATTTAAAATATTCAATGACTTTTTTCTTTTTAAATTAGAATTTAAAAACAATTTTACTTATTTTTGAGAATTTTATACATGTGTAAAATGAAATATGAACCCAAGTATGATAGCTCATGTCTTTAATACCAGCACTCAGACAGTAGAGACACTCTGAGTTCAAGGCTAGCTTGTCTACAGAGCAGGTGCCAGGACAATTAGAGCTATGCAGAGAAAGCCTGTTTCAAAATAAAGGTGAGGAAGAGTAAGAAGAAATAAAAGAAAAGGAGAGAGAGAGAGAATGACCATAGTTTCCCTGTATAAATACTCATATTGTTTTTGGCACACACCCTCCCAACTACACATCTTTTTATTTTTCTAAATTTATATTCAATTATATTAAGAAGAGTGGATTTTCCCTCTGTCAGTAACTGTTAGTCGCCTGAGCTCCTCAGTAAGTGATGCAGCTGGAGATCATCTGCCCCATCAATGCAAAAGCTTTCACTGGCTCAATCTTGTGCATGTCTTGTGCAAGTAATTTGATAATTTTGATAAAAATGAAGCTACATATTTAAAACAATTACTGTGGATAGGAAAAATGTTTCTTTACCATTCTTAAAAGTGGATAATATAAAAAGAAACTGAAATCAGGTTTTCAAGAAAAAGAGACTCTTGCTTTTTTTCATGTTACCTTGTGACAGGAACAAAAATACTGAAAATTCCTTATCTACGTTTGAGTACCTATACCAAACTCTTGGCTCAACACGTTACATTATCAATAGAAGATAATTCAGAAAACCTGAAATGTTTTTAAATCAGTTGGATATGAAAAATAGTTATATAAAGCATCTTCCTGAAAGAACATGTTCATGTGAACTCTCACTGAAAACTTTCTCATGTTGACTTTTGGATTTGTTCTCCTGGTGGGAAAAAGCACAGTGAGTGGGCCTTTAAATGGGTGTCTCACAAATGCTACTTATGGATAATGGAACTCCATATTTGTGCCTCTGAATTTCTTCTCCAGAAAAACTCTTACGATTTTCTCTAAGAAGAACTTCTCTGCTGGCAAAGAGAATTCACATGCGAGAAAAGGTCTATGCCTGTAGTCGTAGAGGAAGATCCTTTAGTAATTCTTCACCCTTCTAGCTATATAAATGAATTCCTACTGGACAGAATGAATGAGTAGACTCAAATGTGTAAGAAACCTTATATTCCACATGAGAACATGTTTTTCATAAGAGAGAACCTAGAATCACAGTGCTGCCCTTTATGTAGTTTAGACAATTGACATGGAGACTCTAAAGCTCTCGTTTACTATTGGTTCTTTAAGGTAGCGAAAATATAAAAATACTGGGTGGAAATTGTATGGATATATGGAAAAGCTTGTAATGAATATTGTCTATAGGCTATATCAGAGAGAGATAGAGAGCCCACGTGATTGCAACAAATGTGGGAGATTCTTCAACTAGATTGGACACCTATATTGACACCAGAAAGTCTAAATGGGGATTAGGGAGCTATGCAAACATTACAAACGTGGGAAGGACTTCAGCAAGGAAAATAACTTTATTCTCACAAAAGAATACATGGTAAATAAATTCTGTATTTGTAGACATTTTGCAAAGCTATTCCTCAAGAATTTATTCTTTAAATATGATGGACAAAATCACCTTGATCCATTCCAGTTTTACTGAACATGATGCATGAGAATGTTGTAGACTGAAACATGCTCAATAGGAAAGAATACGTTAAAGATGGATTCGTACAGTGAAGACAAGGTCTACTGGAGTTCAGGTATAAGGAGGGATTAAAATAAGACTGAGAATCAGAAGGAAATTCTGAACTGTTCTTAGACCTATAACTTTTATTTATTCATCTATTTTTAGAATACAATTTCCCCTCCCTCAACTCCTCTCAGTTCCTGCCCACCTCCTTCCCCATCCAGATCCACTCTCTTTCTGTCTCTCATTAGAAAAGAACAGGCTTTTAAGAGATAACAACAACACATAAAATAAAACATAATAAGATAAGATGAAAACCATCATATAAAGTTGGACAAGATAAGCTAACAAAAAAGTAAAAGAGCCCAAGAGAAGGCACAACAACTAGAAACCTACTTGTTTACACATTCAGGAGACCCATAAAACACTCATGGGAAGCTATAGTACATACACATAACACCTGGTGAAGGCCCTGCACATGCTCTCTGTGAGTTTGTATGAGATTTCCTCAGTTGTCTCAGAGGGCCTTGTTCTTCTGGTCTCCTCCATACCCTCTGTCTTCCCAACTCTTCTGCTTCCTCTTCTGCAGGGTTCTCTGAGCTCTGAAGGGAGAGACTTGATGGAAAAATCTCATTTAGAGCTGTGTGTTCCAAGGCCCAGAACTTTATCTTGGAAAATTCAGCTTCTCAGTTTTACAGTCTGACTTTAGACAAATAAGAGAACTGGCTATATTGTCATTAATTTAATGAGAGCTGTTTTGGTAAAATCTCGATTTGTAAAGGGACTTGAAATATTTGTTTCAGTGGGTTAAATTTGTGGTTCATGAATTATCATTAATTTTGAGTTTAGCTTCATTGTGATTGAAGATTTATACCTGTATCCATCCTACTTTTATGATTAATGGGGTTTTAATTAATTTAAAAGTAAGTATTTCATTTTTATAAATGTCTTGTAAGTGCTTGAAAATCGAACTCTGAACTCCTTTGTATCTATAAGAGTAAGCATACCACAGGACTCTTAAATGCGTTTTTTCCTGCACCCTTGTACAGATCTGTGTGTAATGTGCCCCCTTGTGATTCGCAGGATTCTACTCCGATGTCTGATTATTGGGAGGAGTAAAATGCTATTAAATATAAGCAAGTACCTATTCTCATCCTCTTACTCTGATTTAATTTCCCTTTTCTTTTAAGGATTTTTTGGTGGGGTATGTGTTGGGGTTGGGGAGGTTTATGTACTTATGTGTCAGACTTCTGGAACTGGAGTTAGCAACAGGCTGTGTGCATCCTGATCTGAATGCTGGGAACTGAACTTGGGTCCCCTGCAAGTACAGTTTTCTTCTTAACCTCTGAGCCATCTCTCCAGCTTCCAGTTTGTTTCTTCATTGCATCTACTCACTATATTAATCATTAACTTTTTATATTTATCATATTCCGTTCTCCACGGAATGTAAACTCTGTTGTATTGTCAGTTTCCAGAACAGTGCATGCGCAAAGCAAGTGTCTGGTTAGCAGATAGGACTCATTCTCATTCTCATTTTCTACTTTCTGTCAAATTCATACCACTCTAAAATGAGATGTGTAGCTGAATTTTCTTATCCTAGCAGATGCTTCCCAAATAACCACAAAAGTGTCTTATTATTAATTATAAGTTCTTGGCTGATAGCTCAGGATTATTACTAAGTAGCTCTTACAGTTTAAATTAACCCATTTCTATTTATCTATGTATTGTCACATGGCTCATGGCTTTACCTCCAGCATGTCTTGCTCCCTCTCTGACTCCTGACTCCACAGACTCTGCCCTTCTTCCTCTTAGCATTCTCAGGTTGGTTGTCCTGCCTATACCTCCTTCCTGGTTACTGGCCAGTCAGTTCTCTATTAACCAATGAAAGTAATATATATGCACAGTATACAGAAGGATTAGTCCACAGCAGAGAAGCAGTATAGCTTTTAGCAGCCTTCTGTTTCACTCTACCAGTGCCTTTTCAGTTCAGGAGTAGAACTAGAATTCAATTCAACTGGGTATTATTGTTTGTGTAGCCAAAATATCTCTAAGGGCTAGAAGTTATCTTTCTGAAATTTCTCTGAAGGTTTAGCTTCATACTGGTGTCTGGAAATGAAATCTCCGTCGTTTATACTATACAGAGACGCATGTGCCACTGTGGTCTGGTTCTCTGTAGTTTGAGAAATGGATGAGACTTTGAGCACTTCTGGTGACACTTTGGAGGAAGTCACTTTTATGTTGGGAAAATAGGTTTTCACCAAATTTTTCTTTATTAAGGGTCTATTTGTAGATAACAAGTGATGGTTTTGAATTTCTGAACTCCTGTGATGTAGGTCCCTTTCTGTACTAAAGGCTTCCAGAAATTCTTCATACTAACTGATGGTTTGCACTTTCTGATCTCAGGAAAACAAGCTTAGATCTAAAAAGTGATGTGTTTGTACATAGCAAGTATTTTATCTGACTTCTGACCACTCTGGTAAAGGGCAATGACCTATGCACACTAACACGTTCTTTTGAAAAGACATGCCTGCGTACCTAGTGTATTCTTTTCAATTTCCTCAACCTACACTTCCCCTGCTACTACTAGAGGTAGCAGGCCTATGTTGTTTGTACAGATGTGGTAACTTCTGCAACTTGAGGATGAGGAACACTGGCTGACTTAGTTTTAAAATTTATGTTTTCATTGTTCATATAGAGAAACCTATCATTTAATAGTCTCAAAATAAGAATAGTATTCATGGAGCACCTGAACACATCTGAACACATGGGAAGTTCTTCTGTCTATGTGTTGCTTTTCTTGGTTAATGAATAAAGAAACTGCCTTGGCCTGTTGATAGGACAAATTTTAAGTAGGCGGGGAAAATTGGACTGAATGCTGGGAGAAGGAAGCTGGAGAGATAGAGACACCATGGAGCCACTGCCAGAGTCAGACATGCTGAAACTTTGCTGGTAAGCCACTGCCACATGGCGATACATAGATTAATAGAAATGGGTTAAATTAATATGTAAGAGTTAGCCAATAAGAAGCTAGAGCTAATGGGCTAAGCAGTGATTTAATTAATACAGTTTCTGTGTGGTTATTTCAGACCTAAGTGGCCAGGAACTAACAAGCAGTTTCTGAATACAAGCACCAGTTTAAAAACAACAACAACAACAAAAAAAAAAAACCCAGAGAGGATAGAAGGGAGCTGGTCACTCAAGAGAAAACATCTTGGTAAGAAGTTGTGGCATTTCTGTGACACGTCCCCTTATAGTGGAGTGGCCTCTACTCCTTTAACCTTAGAAATATTGAAGACGTGCTAGATACAGTTTGGAAAACATGTCAGTCTCATGAGGGGTGGCAGCTTTGATTTATGTCCAGTGTACCTGCCTGAAGGTTTCCCTGGTAACATGGTCAAAGCTACAGTTGGAGTCTCTGTTGCTTTACCACTGCTTCTTTGAATCCACCTGTTCTCTCAGCTTAAGCAGGACGTAAATTCTGTTGTCTTATTGAGATCTTAGTTTCTCCTGAGTGCAACTTGCAGCCTTCATGGAATTCTGAGAGAGAATTTAAATAAACCTGATGGAGTTTCCAATCTGAAGTGGAAGTTGCAGGGTCACCACAAACTGTGAACTTGAAAATACCTGGAAGTTTCAGCGGAAGACCCCCCAAAACAAACATTCTTCAGAAAAATCCCCCAGTAGACTTAGGAAGAGAAGTAAACACTAAACTTAGAGAACTTAATACTTTCTTTTAGACAACTCTGTGCTTCTCCTTACTTCCCCTCTACCTGGCAAATTTCAGAAGCCCAAGCATCTAGTGCCCATACTTGCTGAACCTCTTCCGAAAGAGAGAAAAGATATTTGACATTTTAAAAAGTAATTTCTACTATTTCCTTTTCAGATTTTTGTGGTGTTTCTTTACAATGTCATGTTTCTAACATACAAGAATATAGGGTATTTATCATTATTCCTTTTCTGGAGCTTTATGTAATGAACACAGCATACTTCATACTTACTTTGTAAACAGTTTTACCCAGGCAAGTATGCATCTTCCTAAATTCTTGCAGTGTCTCACTTCTATCTGAATTTTGGCACATATCAGTTCAAGTCCTCATAAAGGCTGAAAGTGGTAACATTTTGAAGCTTCACATTACACAAATATGAATATTGATGAATGCAATGTATTTATTGGACTAGGTATTAGTGTTAGGGTTTTGAATTTTCTTTACCCATTCAGTTTTTAATTAGGCTTAGCTGCACCTATTTCTCCTTTCTTTCTCTTTTTTCACCATTGTTCTTTGCTTATTTCATTCCAGTTATGAGCTGTTATTTCCTCTCTGCATGGTCTTTTCACTTGCTCTTATGTTTGTTAAATTGATACTTCACATCTCAGCTTCTCTTTTAAAGGTTTCTTTTCATTGTGCTCTGAAAGAGTTTCTGATTTTGAGGGTTTTTTTCCTTGCCGACTTTGATCTACATTTTTCTCTGGATGCATGTCTTTTATTCTATATAATACTTCTCTGTGAGCTTTTGAAAATAATTGCTATGTATAATTTTTGAGCATTCTAATTAAGCATGATTGCTGATTGCCATTTTAAAGGATAGAGTCTAGGTGGAGCTTACTAGATGCTAGACTTGGTTTGTTTCTGTCAAAGGACACTCAGGGTCGGTTAATCCTGATTCTGGTGACATGATCCTTGGCTCTCACACATTGTACTGAGCATGTTTGGCCAAGAGGATTCTATTTTATACAGGAGTAGTTTAATGTCAAAGTTCACAGTGAGATCCAGTTGCCTAGGGCATGATCTCATTTCTGGCCAAACTCAGAACCCACAGAAGGAATAGGTGGAAAAAGATTGCTCTCCTTAGAAATCTATTTTTTCATAATTATCAGAGAAAATTACTATAGCCAGTAATCTGGGGAGCCAAGCAATTACTTTTGTAGACATTAATAGATCCACCAGTTGTTCAACGTTTAGTTCTTCTCTAAGGTCATGTTCTCTAATGTCTCTGTATCCATAAATCTTACAAGAAAGTTCAATCATGACAGGTTTTTTTTTTTCTGTTATAATGACTTCTTACGATTTACTTGGTATTCTCCCTAACATTCTTCTATGATACTAATTTTTTTTTCTGTGAAGCATTCTTTAAAACTTTGTTTTATTAGACTTATTTGCTTAGCATGACTAGTCTCGGCTTTCTTTTACAATTCATCTCTATTTTAAAATTTCAATGTGTATTGAGAAAAATGAATATGTTTAGGTTTCTTCTGTTTTATTAATGACCTTCATTATTATTTTAAACATTGGAGTATCAAAAAAATAAATGCATTCTATAAAGAAAATGTAATATGCCTTGTAGCATTTACAAAGTAGACATTTGAAGCCCTTGTGATTCAGACATCAACTTGTCCAATCAGCCTGACTTTGAATAGTCAGCATAGGTTAGTTCGCTAACTCTGACTTCTCTTTATCACATTTCTTAATTTAAGTAAGTACATAACTTGAATGTCTGCCAAAAATAGCTTGTTGAGGAGGAAACATACTCAAGAAAGATTAGTTGCCACTACATTGACTTCTTGTACATAGATTAAAGTGTTTGGTCAGATGCTTACAGTCTTCTAAACAAGCAAAGGCATCAGGGCATGAGAAGTGGAGAAGTGTCTTCTTTTGACACCACAAGTGACTAACAGCACTTATGTGTGGTTCATTGTAGCCTTACACACATCTGCACCGTGTGACTCATTGTAGCCTTACACACATCCGCACTGTGTGGTTCATTGTAGCCTCACACGCATCCTCACTGTGTGGTTCATTGTAGCCTTACACGCATCCGCACTGTGTGGTTCATTGTATCCTTGCCCACATATACATTGTGTGATTTATTAAAGCCAGCAGATATTAAAGTTGTGATTTAATGTGGGAACTCGTGTGGTAAAATGCCTGGCATATCATCCTAAGAACAAGTGTTCCGTTCTTAAGTGATGATGTCTTCAAAATCATCTCTGCAAAGCTTTATTTCAAGTCATTCTCCACTGGTGGCTCTTTCTTCCCCAGGCACATGATGAATCAGGATCCTGGATTTTGGTGAATAGGTGTTTTTTATTTCTTACCCAAACTGACAGGATCTTTTATGACCCTTTTATACAGAGAAAATTTTGAATAGGCACCTGTTAAAATTAAAGAAGAAGGAAAGAATGCATATATACTGAGTGATTTTAAAATACTTTGTCCTTTGTCCTATGAGGTACTCCTAACTTTGCATTCTCCAGAATCTAAACAAAGAAACAAAAAAATATGAATAAGCCAGGCATGGTGGTGCACACCTTTAATCCCAGCACTCAGGAGTCAGAGACAGGAGGATCACTGTGAGTTAAAGGCCATCTTACTCTACAGAGTGAGTTCCAGGACAACCGAAGATACACAGAGAAAGCCTGTCTCGAAAAAATTGAATTATTAATAGTATTATTTTCAATTTTGATGTGATTTATATAAAGTGAAAAGCATTCATATACATTTTCATTCAAATCAATCTTTCTTGGATCCCTCATACTGTATTCAGGTCTCTGTAGTGAACTTAACAATTTTGGATGAACACAATGTTTTTTTAAATATCGTTTTAAATAGGGTCTTTGTGAGCTGCATAAATAGCCATGCAATTTAAAACATCTACAATATTTTAAATATCTGGAAGAGATAATTTTCTAGGTCCTTTTTAGCAGTTACATTTATTACCGCCCTTGTATCTTGGTCACTAAATTACATCATACTCACTGAGGAGAGAATTAAATTTAAAATGTCTCATATTTTGTGACCGATTCAACACCACAGTTGTCAACTTCTCTCAGGAGTAGTTGGGAGGTCTGGTGACAAAAGAGATGTGTCAAGATAGTCAAAGCGTAAAGTTAAAATTGGCTGGCTGCATCCATAAGGCGTCATAGTGTTTAGTCCAGGTGAGACCAGGAAACATACAGGGTAGCATTGTTCAAATATGGAGACATAATTGTACACCTTGAGACACAAAGAGCAGAGTGTTTCAGTGGGGGAAGTAGCCCTCTAATTAAGTATCTTGTTGACATATACCTTCTGGTCCAGCCAAATGTAGGTTTTGGGTCTGCCCTGAGACTCTGCATGTCTATACTCCCCAGATGGAGCCAGTGCTTCTAATTCAGAGAAGCACACTTCAAAAAAGAAAGCAAAAACAAAAGTGCTAGAAGTGTCTGCCCATCCTTGCAAACCCAACTACCTCAACTTGACCAACTCCTCTAGAAATAACAGACCACCACCCTTGAGATAAGAGGGCAGCGTGTGTAAGACAGCTCCTGGGCTTAATACGGTGTTGCTTCTCACCCTACGTATCATTAGAGTGACAGACAATTCCTGTTTCTGCCTTTCCTCAGGAGGTTCTGAGGCAGTTGGTCTAGAGTTATACTAATTGACATCACTGCTTGTTAAAGTTCTTTGGTTTTTGGGCTGTCACACTGAGGAATTCTGAAGTGCGCTGAGAATTTATAATGCTGAACATGCTAGATGTCGTTGCTACCTAATCGCCCCATTCTTTTTCCTCAGGACACATCACATAAGGAACCCACATAAAGTTAGCTGTTTGCCCATGGCATGTAGAATCAGAAGCATGAGTGATGCACACACTCAACTAAAGCACAGTTTTCTTTATGGCCCTCTCCAAATGATCTACCCCAGTATTTCAAGTTCCTGTAGTGTATATGGCATTGACACCCTTACTAGATTCCCTCTTGAAACTGTACTTCCAATATCATTTCACATGGAGATTATAATCCACTTCATTTATGTTAAACCATTCTTTCCAGCTTCCTTATTTCCTTTGTCTCCTAGATGCAAGGTTGGTGTACCAATACTCCCGTACCTTCACTTTTTAGTTCAGGTTTTAGGGTGCGCTTTCTTTATATAAGTCAAGCATTTTTGGTCACAGTTCCTTCTGTTAAATGCTCCCATCCAGGAAATAAGCTTTATTTTCCAGGCTTGGGAACATCTTGTTGTCATTATATATTAATATCAACTAGATGAGTATGTGAATTTCATGTGTATATTCTGTCCTTACACAGTTAGGAAAGTATTCAGTAACAAAATTGAGAGATGTTTGTAGACAATACTTTGGTTTAAGATGAGAAAATAATATGGTGTGTTTCTACTATTTAAGAAAAGGTTTTTAGTGTAACATTGCACATACACATTCAGAAACACTATTACAAAGTCGTTTCAACCTGAAAATAGACAAGTGCAAAGTAAACATTTGCCTTTCTGTTTCAAGTGGGAAGATGGTGGCTCAGAACTTTTTTTTCCTGTGTAAACTTTTACTATCATAAGCTCAGTGTCAATTTTACCAACAGATCATTTTGAAAACATGTAAAAAGTAGGAGGCAGCATTCAGGATTTCTTTGTCAGGTCTGTCAGACTAATTGAATTTTCCTCTGTCAGAATGATAGGCCTAATACATCAGTTAAAGTAGCAGCCGTAATTTACCTTGACTTTAAATGAGTTCTGACTTCACCTTGTTTGGCCTACAAATTACAGATGCTTTACAATCTGTCAGGGTTAGAATTTTATTCTTCTCCATCTGAGACTTTCTCAAAGCTAAGATTTGTGTCTCTGTGCAGTATGGAAATTTAATTATAACCATGTCCATTCCATAGCTGTGGCTGCGTAGTCTCTACACACTACTGCTGGTGAGTCAACTATCAGACATACAACAAGTGAGAAAGTGTGTGTCTGTGTAATCTGTAAAAAGAACACCAATGGACTGGGGACTTATCTTGAAAGGCCAAAATACAGACAGAGAATGGAAAAGTACCACTGTCTCCCTCCTTCCCAAATATCCTTCCTGTGCACTAGGAAAAGTAAAATCAACTTTTTTCTATTGACCCTGGAAATAAACCACATCATTACACCAAGGTGAAAATAATCAGAAGAGGAATCTGGGGAGTTCTGTTGTAGCATAAATATTTTTAAAGCCCAGGGACAAATGTCTCAGACATCATTAACACAGCAGGAGATGTGTGGTTCCAATACTGCTTTATGCAAATTTCATATGCTTAGTTAAGTGTCATCCTTGTTCTGGAAAACAATACATTCAGAGAGGTGAGTAACGGTAGACATAATAACACTTACTGTAGGATTCTGTTGTAACAAAGCCAGATGCCCATCTGTTCTCATGGTCTCTATGGAGCATCTCTGCAATGGGATGACAGTCATTGCTGCACAACTGCCTTCATATATGAAAAGATGGAGTGCGTAAATGTGAGTCTACCATGCCACAGAGAATGGATGAACATACAGGCATTGGGTATCCGCAACTTTAAGGGGCTATGTTTTGCCTTTCTCACTAGAAAGATGTGGAGACACACACCTGGACCAGCAGACTGTGCATTCCTGAGCCTGAGACCAAGAAAAGACGAACCTAATAGGCCCCCAGAATCTTCCCTGGAGAGCATGCTTCAGTGTGCTGAGGTTATATGTCTGCTTACTGATCAGCTTAATTTGGGGGAATTTAACAGAACCAAGTTCAACTTTTCAAGATTAAACTCATTGATGAATTTGCACACATGGATATGTTCCCTTTCTCCTATGCCACAGTTGCATCTCAAGATGAAAACCTTTGGGTATGGCCTCACTATGCTCCATGCAGGATCATATTTGCTCATAGGGAAAATAACCAGATAAAAGTTACTTTTTAATGGCTTTCATGGATTTGAATTCAAGTTTTACTATACTTGGAAAGTGAACCTAATATTATTTTGTTAGATATGTGTGACAGAATTTAATTTTGTCTTCAAGGATGGAGATAAAGCAAAAAGGTCAATGACTCCATCAGCATGAGGCAAAATGTGAAACTATTGGTAAATGTTTATTCATCTGTATATACATAGACAGATATTTAAGTACATAAATATAAGAGTATAATGTACAACTACATACAGATTACACAAATATAATTATATATAGATTTCTCTGTATAGGTTTTACATAAGTATAGAATTATAAAGTACAGAATGTCACATTTCTTTCAAATGAGGTGTAATGAACATTTATGATCACATAATTTTTTTGTAAATCCATAATACAGGAAAAGTGTTCTTTAAATATAGGGTAAGATGGGCAGGAGAAAAATTACTGTATCACATTCATTCTGATCTATATGTGATTTTTTTAAAGAATAAAACTGAACAAAAATGAAAGCAAATCAGTCATGGAAAAGCAGACTTCTTAAATGAGAACCATTAGTTATGATAGAGGAACAAAAAGATAAATATGACCATATTAAGTTGAAAATGGTCTTATAAAACACATTACAGTGGCCAAAGAATATATATTAATGCCAAATTTAAAAATATAAATATTTTAAAGGTAAATTTCATACTTTAAAACACATGAAATACTAAAAAGATAAAACACAGCCTTGTACAATGAATGAATGGATAGGTTAGGATGGATGGATAGGTAGATAGATGATAGATAGATAGATAGATAGATAGATAGATAGATAGATAGATAGATAGGCAGACAGATAGATAGATGATAGACGGACTGTTGAAAGAGTAAGTGTGTGAACTTGGAAACAAATGAAAGGAAGCCTAAGGTAGCACAAAAGCATTTTATCAAAGATGTAAGAAGAAAGACAATATCTCCTGAGTAAATTGGGAGTGGATGGGTCTTAGGAGAGTGTAGAAGAGGAGAAGGGAAGAAAGGAGGGGAGAGGAGAAAAATGTATAGTGCAATAAAAACAATTTTAAAAAGAAGAACGAAGACAAACTCCAGAAGGACCGACTCCTCATGTATAATCCCATCAGGCATTGCAATGGGAAACATATCTATGAAGTTCCCAAGCTTGCCATACTTACAGTCAATGTGTCCATCATAAGAAATCTCATTTTCTGAAAGGAACAGCATATCTATTAAGGTCATGTACCTTCAGGACCCAGTATTACCAAAGTTAGAGGGTCAATTCGTTTTAGAAATAACTGGCAATATTTAAGTTTTCATTCATTGTGAGGACTTTCCTTAGTCATAATAATATTCTATTACATATATATGTGTGTATATATAATATATATTCATAAATTGGATTTTAGTTTCTATGTTCTTTTTTTGAGAAACTTCCATATTAACACAGTTGCTGTGCCATTTAATATTACTATTAGAAATTCACAAGGAATCCAGGGTCTCTACTCCTTTACTAATATGTATGAATTTTTTTTTTGTTTTGTTTTCTGTTTTTGGAGACAGGGGTTCTTTGTATCTTTGGAGCCTGTTCTAGGAACTACCTTTTGTAGACCATGGTGGCCTTGAACTCACAGAGAAATGCCTGCCTCTGCCTCCCAAGTGCTGGAATTAAAGGCGTGTGCCACCACCGCCCGGTGTGAATTTGTATTTTTTAAATGGTTGTCATCCTAATAATTATCAATGGTATCTTGTGAACATTTGATTTGCATTTTCTTTTCTTTCTTTCTTTCTTTCTTTCTTTCTTTCTTTCTTTCTTTCTTTCTTTTACTTTTTCTTTTTGGTTTTTTTGAGACAAGGTTTCTCAATAGTTTTAGTGCCTGTCCTGGAACTAGCTCTTGTAGACCTGGCTGTCCTCGCACTCACAGAGATCCATCTGCCTCTGCCTCTGGAGTGCTGGGATTAAAGGCGTGCACTGCCACTGCCTGGCTTGATTTGCATTTTCTCAGTCACTAAAGATTTTGTGTTTACTCACCAATTTTTCATGTTTTTGAATGGTCTAGGTGCTTGCCTGTTACTTAACTGACCAACTAATTAATTAGTCTGATTAAATTATTAATTTTTTTCTGGAGTTTTAAGAATTATTTTATATATTTGACATATCAATGTATTATCTGAGGCATGACTCACAAATATTGTCTGCAATACTGAAATTTTACCTCTTATACTTTATTGCTAGGTCCATTTTTATTTTCTTAAACTCAGCATTTAGTAGATTAGCCTTAGATGTTCTAAACTTCTTTTTCTTTCATTCTTCTCTCATACACTGCACCCCTGCCACAGGTTTCCTCTCCTTCCCCTCCTCTCAGTTCACCCACACACCCCAACCCTCTCCCATGGATCCACTCCCTTTTGAAAAGAGCAGACCTCCCAGGGATATGTTTTCATGGATGTAATTCCAATCCTTGGGAGACAGAGGCAGGATTACAACAACTTCATTAATGGCCTGGTTTACATGGTGAGTTCCGGAAGAGCCAGTGTGGGATACCCTCCACAAATAAACCATGTATTAGAGTTGCATGTGTTGGAGGAGGGTAGAGATAAGGTTAGGGATTAGAGAGGAAGGGAGATTAATTTTAGTGAGTCTAATTTATTGATTTTTTTTAATTTGCTGGCTATACTTCTGATATCACTTAAAAGAAATCTCAGTTCTAGTGACTGAGCTAATGTGGGTGCTTATTTAGTCTATAGAAAACCCTGCATGTGGCCCTATTTTGCTGTACTCCCAGCACTTGGGACATAAAGACAGGAATGTCAAAAGGTTAAGGTCACCTTTGTCTGTATAGCAAGTTACATAGGGATACATGAGACACTGTCTCAAAAACAGACTAATAACAAAAGAAACTCCACATAAAATAGTCAAAATGAGCCAAGTGGTGGTGCCTTTAATCCCAGCATTTGGGAGGCAGAGGCAGTCAGATCTCTGTGCGTTTGAGGCCAGCCTGGTCTACTGAGCTAGTTCTAGCACAGGCTTCAAAGCTACAAAGAAACCCCATCTCAAAAAATACAAAAACAAAAAATAAAAAAAACCACAGCAACAAAAAAGTAGTCATAATGATTCTCCCAAGGAACTTAATAGTTTCAGATCTGTGATCCATGTCTTAGCCAGTGTTCTATTGCTGTGTAGAGATACCATGACCGAGACAACTCTTATTATAATAAAAAGCATTCAATTGGAGCCTGCTAACAGTTTCAGAGGTTTAGTCCATTATCCTCACAGCAGCCAGCATGGCACCATGTAAGCAGACATTGTAGCTGAGAGACATTTGGATCCGAAGGCAGCAGGAAGAGAAAGCCACCAGACCTGTCTTGGTCATTTGAAACCCCAAAGCCCATCCCCAATGATGCACTTCCTCCAATAATGCCACACCTATTCCAAGAAATAGGGCTGCTCCTATGGGCACCCTTCTTATTCAAAACACCACAATACATTTTAAGTTAATTACTGTAAGTGCTATTAAAAGCCTGCTCAGTGTCAGTCTTTTTCAGGTGAACATGCAGTCCTCCCTGCATGTCTGTGTTGAGAAGTCTGTCTTTGCCCATTGAATGGCCTTGGCACCTTTCCGAAAATTCACTTGTTCAGCAACACGAAGATTTGTACTCTCTGTTTGGTTTTCCTAGTTAGTGCCTGTGTGCAGCTAGTTTTTGTAAACTTGTTACAAACAAGACTTACACGGGAAGAGGGACCCTCAACTGAAGAACTGACTCTGTTGACTTGCGGGACATTTTCTTAATTAATAGTTGATGTGGGGAGGCCCCTGTTGTGGTGCTGCTCCTGACCAGGTAGGGGGTCCTGCGTTGTAAACGAAAGCAAGCTGAGCAAATCATAGAAAACAAGTCAGTAAGCCATGTTCCTCAGTGATCTCTGCTTCAAGTCCTGCTACCAGATTCTTACTGTCTTCCCTCCAAGGTGGACCCTAAGCTGTAACATGAGATAAACCTTCTCCTTACCCCATCACTGCGAGTCAGCGTATTGATCACAATATCAGACACCCATCCAGGCTTGCCTTTCTTGGAGTCTGTACTGAACCCTGCAGAAGTTTAGTGAATCTTAAACCAGCAGCTCTAAAACCTCTTTGTTGTTCTTTTTCGAGTCGGTTCTGACGTATTTTAGGTCCCCTGAGAGTAACATGGAGTTATTTCTCAAAATAAAAATCATGATTACGATTTTGATAGGGATGGATTCTAGTGAATCTTATCCACTTTGAATAGTTTTAACAACCAAATCAAGAAAGCAAGATCCATGAACATGGGATTTGTTTCTGTTTGTTCATTCTCTAATTGGCAGTTTTCATTTCATAATGCTTACCTCTTCTGTTAATTTATAAGCACTTGATTTCTTTGGTGCTGTTTTGAATAATAATGTTTTCTCAGTTTCCTTCATGTGTTTTTGAGTGTTTGGGAGGTGCACAGCCGTGTCCCTTGGTCAACCTTGTATTTTGCTTCTTTGATCATGCCTTTTGATTTGCCTGGTGCTAGCGTGCTTACTCCTGTGTTCTTTTGTTAGTGTTTATATGGAATTTCCCTTGCATCCTTTCATTCTCTTTGCAGTTTTCACTCCCTTGCTTTTGCTTTCGTTTGTTTGTTTTTGTATAGTTAAGTGTTGAAATTTCATCCTTGTTTCTTTAACTATCTTATGTGAGGTTGCCATAGAAATTACTCATGGCCCGATTTTTAACACTAACTTAAATTTATGACCACGTAAAATCACCAACAGGTGAGCCAGATAATGGTGGCACACATTTTTAATCCTAGCATTTGGGAGGCAGAGGCAGGCAGATTTCTGTGAGTTCAAGGCCAGCCTGGTCTACAGAGCAAGTTCCAGGACAGGCTACAGAGCTACACAGAGAAACCCCTCCAAAAAATAAAAAAATCACTAATATGTTTCTTGAACTTTTAAAGTTTTGTCCCACCCCTTTCAATGTTATTGATGCCACAAAACCATATGTTTTATCTCATGTGCCCCCAAACATAAAGTAAGAATTTTTCAAGGTATTACTCTGTCTTTTCAAATATGGGTTACAAATACAGAGTTACAAACCAAAGTTACAACAATATTTGGGTTTCAAGTTACTAATTGAAATGCATTAATCTCTTAAATATTACAGAAAATAAAAAGTAGATTTAAAGATACTTTACAATAATGGTAGCTTCTATAATACTCTATGCAAATGCTTTTAGTCTCCCTCCGTGTTGCATGTGTATGTTTGCATTCATGTTGCTGTGTCCATGAATGAGGGGAATACCTGTGTATGAATATGTTGAAATGAAAGTTCAGTGTTGAGATTCTTCCTTGAAAGATATCATCTCATTTTTCAAATATGTTTTTAGTTTGTGTAGAATTACATGACTTTTCCTCTGCCCATTCTTCTTGTAGACTCGGCCAGCTAATTTCCCTTTACCTCTGCCAAGCCTCTCCCACCCTCAAGTTGATGGCTTATTTTTCTTTATTATTTTTACATAACACACACACATATATATATATTTGTATGTATACTTATATGGATATATGCATATTTGTAAATTTGCCTTGTTGCATATATTTTTATTGTTTGTATGTATACGGGGTAAGGATCTGAATAAGGTCATAGTCGATTCTTTTTTAAGGTTCACTCTTTACTAGCCTGGAGAAGCTTATCAGGATTACAAGACTAGAAATAATTTCCCTTTGATTGAGTGGACCTTAAGCCCAATTAGTCATCTGCTGAGTCCCAGGGCCCAGTTCTACCTTATTGTTTTAGTTAGGGTCTGTCCTCAAACCTGGTACTCAAGGATTTTTCTTGACTAGATAACCAATAAACTCCATGAGGAATGCATCTCTTTCCACTTTCCCAACACTGGGGTTACAGATACACATTTCTGCACCCATTTTTTTCTCCTGCCAGCACCAATGTTCTCAACTTTGTGCACCAAATAATCTTTCAACTGATCCATGACCCCTGCCCATGCATAGTTTATTGATAGTTTAATTTCTTCACATTGTTTCAAATTGCTATCTAGTCTCCTTTCATTTTCTACCTCATAATTCCCTTGAACATTGTGTTTGTGTGTGTGTGTGTGTGTGTGTGTGTGTGTGTGCATGCGCGCGAGCATGTTTCTGATCTGATGGAAATGAATTCCCACAACTCTTGTTTATCTGAGACAGTCATAATTTCTCCCTCATTTGTGAAGGAGGCTTTGACTAGATATAAGATCCCTGTTTGACATGTTTTGTGTGTTTGTGTTTACTTATTTCTTTGATGTATCTTCTAACTGCATTCTAGTTTCCAAAATTCTGATGAGGAAATTGAAGCAGATCCTATTGATGAGCTGTGAGGATCTGGTATTCTATGGTTTCTTTAATGTATTGAATTCTTTTATGTATTGAATATTTGGTTAAAAACAGTGATCCCTGTTTGTTTCTCTGAGTTCATCTGACTCCATAGATTCCTGTAGTCATATCTCTTGTCAAATTTGCAAAGTTTTTAACCATTCTTATTTCAAATACTTTACTCCCCTCCCCACTCCATGCAGTCTTCTGTGAGCTTCACAATACCTGTGTTGTTCGTGTAATGGCCACTCTGAGGCTCTGTTCACCTTCTTCTTCTTCTTCTTCTTCTTCTTCTTCTTCTTCTTCTTCTTCTTCTTCTTCTTCTTCTTCTTCTTCTTCTTCTTCTTCTTCTTCTCCTCCTCCTCCTCCTCCTCCTCCTCCTCTTCTTCTTCTTCTTCTTCCTCTTCCTCTTCCTCTTCCTCTTCTTCTTTTTTGGTTTTTCGAGGCAGGATTTCTCTGTGTAGCCCTGGCTGTTCTGGCACTCACTCTATAAACCTCTAACTCACAGGGATCTGCCTGCCTTTGTCTCCTAAATGCTGGAATTAAAAGTGTGATCTACCACTGCCCTGCATCTGCTCTCTTCTTTTTATGTTTGGTGTGCTTTTCTTTGCATTTATCAGACTCAGTAGTTTCCATTGTCCAATGGTCACATGTACTGACTCTTTTACTTGAATGCTTCTCTGAAATGCCTTCATTGAATTTTTACTTCAATATTGTAATTTATAGTTCCCAATTACTTGGGTTTTGAAAAAGTGTTTTCTAGTTGGTAATTAAATTTTTTTCATTCCTAATTGTCTTGAGTTTTTCCATATCTTCTTTTAAATATTTGAGCTTAAGAACAGTAAAGTCTTCAAGTAACAAGTGTACTATCTGGTGACCTTAAATAAGAGTTTCTATTTATTTACTTAATCTTATTGTTTACATTGAATGAACCATGCTGAAGCTTTCTTTGTATCTGTGTGATTGTTTAATTGTTCTTACTAAAAAGTGGGCATTTGAACTCATTAGTATAATTGAAAATCAGTTTTCTTTCTACCCAAGGGATTATTTTTTTTGAAATTGCTTTTGTATATTGTTTTGGGTCTGTTTGTTTGTTTATGTTTAAAGAACCAAAATGCCAGGCGATGGTGATGCACACCTTTAATCCCAGCACTTGAAAAGCAGAGGCAGGAAGATCTCTGAGTTCTAGACCAGCATGGTCTACAAGAACTAGTTCCAGGACAGGCTCCAGAACTACAGAGAAACCCTGTCCCGGGGAAAAAAAATCATTTAAATAACTAGACTGAGTTGAACATTTTTGAGTCCTTCTGGAGTCTATCCTCTTTTCCTTTTTATGCAGTTGCTGTTAATTTTTTCTTGAATATGCAATGGCTTTTTCGTATCCAAGTCAGTAATGATATGTTCCTATTTTGATTTGTTTACATCTGCTGGTTAAAATTGGGAGGCATGATCCTTGTGATTATACTATTACTTTTCAAGAATGCAGCTAGATTTTTTAATATATTGAAATGAATGTAGAGAGTAGAACTGAAAAGAAAAAAAAGAATATAGCATTATGACATTTCATTTTTCATGTGTATATTTATACATATGAAGGTATATATTTTACCAGGTCGCAATATAAACTGTTTACCACCTCTGTCTGAGAGCAAAGCATCCTGTGTTGCAAAATTTTTCAATTTTCATTGAATAAATAACCTGCTCCCTAATAGATGATGTCCAGATACCAATGTTCCAAATATAAAGTGAAATTGCACAATATGTATAACACATACACCATCATGTCATATTTTAACTATAAGTAGAAGAACTTGACAATGCACATAGCTTTAAAGGCATTTGTAAAATTGAAAGTAAATAAATATGTTGTTTGGCTTGTTTATTACTTTTAAACAATTGATCTAATTTAAAATTACATAGCTTAGTGTTCAAATTGGCTATCACTAATGAGTCTTTCTCAGCATTGCTGGGAATTTAACATCCACTGTTAGGAGCTGGCGTGGCTTGCACCATAAAATTTGAAAGTCACCCGTTCAGGATTTTCACCATACTCCCTACTGCTGACTCACACTTCATGAGCAAAAGTGAAATATGTAATAAAGCAATTCATGACCCTCATCATTTCTCTGGACTGTACAAGATTGTCTATTAAAAGAGGAAAATCTGATTTTCAGCCACTCAGTTTTTACATAACTAAATCAATTTCTCCCTTAAAGTCACCATCTATCTCTATCTTTTCCTACTTCACAGGTACTAGTATCTCAAAACAATTAATTTAGTTATGGCTGTGAAAGAGCAGAACCATTGAAAACTTCCTGATATTCAGATGTCATATAACTCAGTGTCATTAACTTCAATAACTTACCCTCTCAATCTCCATTTTACCTCAAAGCCTGCATGTAAAGGTTGTCGATGAAAGCACTTTTATTGGTGTATTAAATTCCAAATGGTAAGTGGGTAAGTTCCATGTGGATTTGTCCTACGATTCTTTTCTCAGAGAATTTTTTGCTTGTTGATTATGAATCAAATGAGAGTTTATTCGGAATGAGACTCAATTTCTCCTTAATCTCCTAGATGCATCAGAAGAGCACAACTTCAGTCCCATTCTCGCCTGCAAAATGTTTCCTAAAAACTTGCCTGGATTTATTTACTTTTCCTCATTTTTCTTACACTTGCTTTCTTTGTGACAAAATTAAAATTGTGTTGTTCTCACATCATCGTGTTTTCCGAGTTCAATTTTGAGACTGTTTGGAAAAGAACTCTAAGTTTCTTGGTAAATCCTATTCCTCCTACCACTACTTAAAAGATGCAGTGCCTTTTAAAGTTTTTCAAAACGCCAAATTCTGTACATAACTGAACAATTATTTCACTCTAATAATATTAATAGTATATGAAGAGCTTATTTTAATATTTACTAAGTACTAAGCACCATTCCATGCATTTATATGGTTTTCCCATATAATTCTCCTGACCGTCTGTAGGTAAGAGATAAAAGCTGTCCCAGGATTCCATGGGCTAATGGCTTGCACATAGAAAGTTTGGCTCTGTAGTTTGGACCAAAATCACTTACTCTACCTTCTGACCTCCTGATATGATCAAGCAGCAGCAAAATGCTGCCACTGCCTGCCACCCGAAATCCTGACTGATGGATTTCAAAGCTCTAAAGACTGTGAGCAAGGAATTTAAAGTTTTGAAAATACTGTAAAAGTAGCCAAGTACAAGATCAAATGTTAGAGAAGATATGAAAGTAAAGTCTGCACAATTCAGACATCAGATTTGAGCATTTCAGAAAGTAAGATGCAAGAGATGGTTGGCAACTCATTGTACTTTGACTAAAAGGGAGACAGCATTTGTAAAATCAGGCTTCCCCCTTTGGACTGTAGTTCATTATACCTCTAGATGGCCTATGCAAGTGCTCAGGCAAACCAAGCTATCAGCAGCATCCACCTTCCATTTCCCTTCCCCATGCAAGTTGAGATACTCTACTCTTCTGTCTTTAATTTACTTACCAATGAAAAGCCAATGTGAAAGTGAAAGTTTCAGAAACAGTCAGCTTAAACAATCTATATGAAGAATTTCTAACAACAACAAAAACCACCTGTGCATTTTTCAGTAGCGCACTTGACTGTCAAGTGCCCTGGGTTTGATCCCTAGTGAAGCAAAGCCAAAGCATCAAAACTCAATGCATCAGGAGTATGACTGTGTAATGCAAATTTTGATACTTGTGGATTGACCTTTTGTTTGTTTTGTTATGTCTTCTAAACTTGCTGAGAATCAAATGTGCTAAGCCAGTGACCTACCACTGAACCTGAATTCCCACATGCCTGATCCTCGTATAATCTTCTTGTTACATTGTGTTGGGTGTATCTTAAAGACAGTGACCTGAAAATAAAGCAATAGAAACAAATGTTCTATTTTGAAATTTACTTAGTAATTTTGTCTTATGACAGTTTCCTACCTGTATAAAATGTTATGATTACTTCCCTAGCCCCTCCTTTGTCTCTTTCCAACTCCTATCCAAGGCCTATTTCCCTACGTGACTGTTTTCATGCTACAATTAGTTGAACCAAGGCCATCTGTGTTACCTTTAGATTGGGCTATCCTATGGCTCATGAGATCACCAGTGGGCCCATTACTGAAGGCGTTTCCCTTCTCCCGAATTTATTGTGAGAGAAGAGATTGGTAGTGTGGGCTCAGGCCCCAATACCCTCCTAGATCCATCTCTATTGGTGGATCCATTCTTATGCAGATGCAGTGGCAGCATCTGCAGCTGCAGTGACTTGGTGATTTCAGTGTTTCCTTTTTGCCCAGAAGATGACGTTTCCTAGCCCCTTTTTCTGTATCTCCTGATTCTTAACTTTCTTTAACATCTTTGGCATTCCACTCTGTATCTTAGAAGGAATAGCAGGAATGCAAAAATATGGGTTGGATCATTTTTTCTGGTGCTGGGGATTTGACCAACAAAAGTTTGATCTCTATGAAATAATTATTTTACTTTTCAGTAGAAAATAGAACTGATAACAATTTAAATTAAGGACTTTATTGGTAAGACATTAAAGTGCTATTTCTTGCACTTTGTTTTTATTTTATCAGCTGAAATTTAAATTAAAAAATTTTAAATTACAATTAAAAAAATTTAAGAAATTAAGAAATACAATTTAAAAAAAGAGAGAGAATCCAATATATTCCTGGACAACAAATGTCTATTTTGAATGCTGATTTTGAGCATCCTTGCCTGTTTGGTAGAGTCAGAATGCTTCAGATGTAAAGTAGACCAAAGGAATAGGGTGCAATGGCGATAAACAGTGGACTGAGTCAGATGTTCTCAAACTTAAAATTCTGGTGTCTGATTTTTAGTTGAGGGCCTTCATTTACCTACAGTTTCTGAACCCCCACTTTCAAATCAGACAAGGATGTGAATACAAGATGTTTATGGAAGTGAAGACTCTAATAGATACGGAGGTGGAGGGCAATAAGTAGAAGTGACAGTGTAAACGGAAGACACCACTTTTCACTACGGCTTGTTCACAGCATAATTGATTATAAGAATATTTTTCAGATTGGTCTTGGCATTGTGGTCCATTCTATTCATTTCTTGAGTTGTCATAAATAACTTGCAAGTTTGTGAGTATCCACCTGGCTCTGGAAAGGCATCTTCTCCAGCTAAATAAATAAATAAGCTAACAAGTACAATGCTCTTCTAGATAATAAGCCCTACAGACTGGTAGAGAGTGAGCCACTGACTGCTCTATTTCAATCCTATGTATGAAACATTTTTCCTCTCTTTTCCTCTGTAACATAAAGAGTAAAGCATAAGGCAGTCCCGGTATTACAGACTTGTAATGGTAGCTTCCTGGAAGGCTAGACCAGGCAACTAGCAGGTTCCAGGACTACCTAAGCTACAGAAGACTAGAAGGACAGCCTAGGCAGCTTAAGGTGCACTAGGCAATATGTCAAAAGAAAAAGCAAAATTAACAGAAGAGAAGGTGTGAGGGCATAACACCTTAGGTATAACTCAATGATAGAGTGCTTGCACACAATGTAAGTCACAACAGGTTCAATCCCCAGAAACAAAGAGGCAGATGGGAGCAAAAAAAAAAATAGCAACTAATGAAAGGAAGGTTTTAAGAAAGACTTAAACCAGCCATTTGAATTTATATGGGGTTTTTCATAAAATATCCAAGGATATTGTCTTATTCTGCTCCTGCCTGGATAGCAAAAGCATCCTAGACTTGGTAGTTTATAATTAAATAAATTGATTTTTGTGTTTTAGGAGCTGGACAAGTTGGCACATTGGGTACCTTCTTTGTAAATGCTTCATTGTGATGCCTTCCTGCTTTATCCTCACAGAGCAGAATAGCCAAGGAGGAAACAGGTCCCACACAGCTTTTGTTGCTGGCACTTTACTCCCATTTAGATGGGCACCGCCTTCATAAGTTAATTACCTTCTAAAGACTCTATCTTATAAAAATACTTGAAAAAGAAAAAGAAAAGAAAAATGACCAGATCTTCTAATCTTATCCCATGTGTGGGTGGAGAAATTCCATTCTGTGAATTTGTGACCACATTCAGACTACAGTAAATACATATGCTCTTGTGTATTTTATAAAGAACCCTGACTCTCAGACAAGAATTGTTTGTATTTATTTCAAACATTACCCAGTAATTGAGATGAAACTATAAAATGCAACGTCACCAAGTAATAAATTTTAGCTCCATATATCTAAAGGGAAGCTGGCCAATTTAGTAAAGATGTGACTGGATTTTTTTTTTTTTTACCTCCATCTTCAATGAGGTTATTTCTTCCCATCTCCAAGGGCATCTTGCATAGTGACCTTTGTGAAAGAAAAGTGCAATGACATTGCCCGTGGAAATCTTCTGCTGCTTTTCATGCAGCTATGAGTCTTGCTTCTGGACAAGGAAATGCATTGCTTCCATTAGACTAGAGTGTGCCTAATCCTCAGAAGACTCACCTCACTGTAGACACCAACTTTACCTCTTTCTGTGCATGGATTTTTAAAGAGAGAAATGGAGAAATGCAATGGCAAGATTTCAAAAATGAACTAATCAATTTTGGGTTTAAAATGAAGATGTTCAGCATATATTATGAAATCTGTATGCTATTTATGTATATAATCTGTAATCTGGCTGGTCAGAAAGGAGAAAAACAAAACAATTGATTTGGTCTCAGTAAGATGTGTGTAGCCCGATTGTATAGATAACTGTTATCATAGTCTTCTGTTACTTTTGAACGCATACAGACTCATCCACAGTGTTTTGCAGTTCCTTGGTATCTACTGGCGAGCAGGGGTACCAAGCTTTCACATTCTGGAGATGAAAATAGCTAAAGGGTAGCTCATGCCACATGCTCAGTAAGGAAAAATCAAGATGCCTGCTTCCAACCACAGCATCACTATAATACCCAGGACCTTTAACTTACTTAACCTGTAACTATCGAGAAAATATGAAACAATTTTTACAGAAACTCAAGGACTTTTGGGGGTTAATAGTTTTGGTTTTGTTTGTTTGTTTTGTTTTGTTTTGTTTTTTCAATACAGGGTTTCTAATCCTGGCTGTTCTGGATCTGGCATTGTAGACCAGGCTGGCCTTGAACTCACTAAGATGCACCTGCCTCCCAAGAGCTGGTATTAAGGACATGCACCACCACTTCCCAGCCTTAGGTTAATAGTTAATGTAGGGCCTTATGAAATTATTACTTTAATACTTGAACAAATTCCTAGGAGAACAGAAACTAAGGAACACTGACTGTACTTTAAAATTCTCAAAAACAAAACAAAACAAAACAAAAAAAAACCCTGCCTTCTCCTTTTAGTTATTAGTACCTGTTTTCAAAATCCTTACTTATAAACTATTGGCTTGTGATTTTTTTGTCCTGTCTGCCAGATTATTGACATGATGACAAATGACTGGCAGGGTTATGTCTTCTGTAGAGGATGGGGGCAGAAGGCTGCTGTAAAGATGCTGAGAGAATTACTAAGTTGGCTTTCAAATTAAAATGCCATTTTGATATTTTCGTTGTTAAAAATGGCTGTTTTGTTTTACATCTGGTTCAAACCAAGTTGTCAAATCAACTCAATGTACACTGTATAAAATGAAAACCTTTATATGGATATACACATAAAACCTTGAGTACATACATGATTGAGAACATTAATGTATGTATCAATCCATTAAAAAGTTTTAAAGCACATGCAAACAAGATATGTTTGAGACGCTGAAGTAAACCAGAGACCCTACTTCATGGAACTTACATCTTTTAGATTTAAGTGGACAACAAGTCAGAGAAATTCTATACATTGTAGGTTATTGGTGTCAAGCAATCAGGAAAATTATAAGGTGATGTACAGGGGTGCAATGGGGTAGGTAGGGGTGCATTTGTGGCTCTGATATAAACCCAAAGACTGTGGACTGTGAACTGGATATTTTCTTGAAGACCAATTTCCTGAAGATTCTGTAGCCTACTGATCTATACTGTCCAAGGATTGTGATTATATTACTCAGCATCTTATGGCTTCAGGTCTGTGATAAACAGTTTTTCAAGGCAAATTAGTTTTGAGAAAATGTTGCAAAATGTCTTTTAAATCAAATCTAATCAAAATTTGGCAGATATTATATGAAAAGATATTTGCTGGGTCTTATTCCCAGAATGGAAATGGAAAATATGAAAAAAAATTCTTACCTAAAATATTCTAAACCAAATTCAGTGAAACAATAAATAAGAATATCCACAGCATTGCAGAATCCCAAAATTACTGTTAGTTGACAAAATTTCACAAATGAATGCTTCTTTAAATAAACACAGAAAGCAAGTTTGTTCAAATTTACCGTTTATATCATTTGAAAGCAACACTAGCTAGAAAAATAGATTTTTATACTCTGATAAAAATTTCTGCTACTGGACTTACTTATAAATGACTTAAAATAGTCTCAGATCTCCGCCCTTCTTAACAGTGTCAGGTATGGGTTGCATCTCATGGAGTAGGCATTAAACTCAGTCCAAAGGCTACTCCATAACATTTGTGTCGCTATTGTACCAGTGGGTGTATCTTGAGGGCAGGTAACTATTGTAGCTGGCTGGGTTTGTAACTGGGTGAGACTGGTGTTTACTTTTGTACTTTCTGGTAGAACTTTCTAGAACTATGTCAGCCAGTTATTAGCGGTGACCCTTTCATGTTTTATGAAGTCTCTAATGTAGGACGTTTTCCCAGGACTCATCAGAAGGCCTTTAGTATCAGTTATCAGCCCGTGTTCCATTCTTCCTCTGCTCTTCCACCCATTTAATCTTCCTATTCAAGTGTCACTTTTATTCCTCCATAGCACTATATTTTATTCTTTTTTTTCTTAGTGATGGGAGGGCTCTCTCCTACTCCCTGATCCTTTAAAACATGAAACCGAAACAATAACACCAAAAAAAGCAAAACAAGCACAGGAAAAAGAAAAAGAGAAGCAAATAAAAAAAATGAAGTCTGTTTTTGGTAAGAGGAATAAAAATATATGAAGTTGCATGGGTAGGAACAAGGGAAAGGAGTAGATCTGGGAATAGTTGAGGGAAGGGAAAGAATATGACCAAATATTTTTTGTATAAAACAAATTAAATGAATTTAAAAGAAGGTAAGAAAAGTCTATTATAATGGTTCAATTTCCAAACCCTATGCAAATTTGTCAAGTATTCTGTCTTTATTAATAGTAAATAGGATTTGCAATGAAAGACTCACACATTCTTTATCTTCTAAAACACATGTATTCATTATTATGAGTTCATATGAACTTGGCTCATGTGACTTATTTTTTTCAGTTTTTTTAATGTTTTTTGAGCTATATATTTCCCCTGCTTTGTCTATTTCATATGCATGAGTGTTTTGCCTGTATGCATTTGTACAACATACACATGCCTAGTGCCTGCAAAGACCAGAAGAGAGCAGTAGGTGCCCTGGATTTAGAGTTATAGACAATGGTGAGCCACCACATGAGTGCTGGGAACTGAACTCTGCTCCTTGGAGAAACAGCCAGTGCTCCTAACTGCTGAGCAATCTCGTCCAAATTACTGATTATTATTGCTTTAATTTCCTCTTTTCTATTTTATCATATGATACATTTTAATACTGTTTTCTATTCCTCAAACTCTTTCAAGATTCACTTACCTTTCTCTTTTTTTCTCTTTCCCAAAAGGAAACCAAACAAAAACACAAAATAAAAAGCAGCAAAATAAGCAACAACAAAACAGTAGGGAAAAAAATTAAAAAAAATGAAAATCCTAAAAGAAAGCCAAAGTCCTCAAAAACAAACCATGGAATTTGTTCTGTGTAAACTATCCCCCGGTTCTGGTTATCGGTCCTACACTGGAGTATAGTTGATATACGCAGTGAAACTCCATTGGAGAAAACTGATTTTCCTTTTTATTTATTGTAATAAGCTAAATTAGTTTTGTTAATTGAACATTTCGGCCATTCCTTTTCTCTTATCTCCCAGAGTTTGCCAAGGGGAATAGCAAGCCTTTCCTGAGGCATTCCTAACGAATTCATACTTAATGGGATCCAAATTGGGGATGACTGTATCGGTAAACACGGTGGCTTATTCTGGATTATTAAATGTAGCAGGTTCTAGCCGAGAGACATCAGGCTTGGCATGCATCCACCCAATTGCAAACCCCATGTCTCTCTACAAGATTCCTGTTACATTTCCAAAGAATCATAGTCTATTATATTTAATAATCCAGAAAATTCACTATGATCCTATTGGTTATTTTTTCCTGTAAGATTATTTCAGGAAATCTGTTAACCCATTTTCTAAGTTTGAACAATTAAAATTTGATAGGAATAGTCATTTTTGTATGTTCCATTTTCCATCATTTTAATGATATAATAGATTTTGACATCAGCATCCTAACGTGTGTGTGTGTGTGTGTGTGTGCAATTAATAGAATTCACTAGACTAAAGATGGAGCATTTAATTAGTATTTTAAAAGGGGATGTGAGGTTGCCTTAATAAAGATAACAAATTTTAAGTTGTTGTTTTTAATGTTGATGTCTAAATTGTAGTTGAAACAGACTGGAGTGACTGAAACCAATTTTTCCAGCTTGAGATTGGACCCACTCCATAGGCTCTTCATCTCACCCTTGACCTACTGCACAGAAACATGAGCCATCCAATCTCTCTTGAAGACTTTCCAACGTTGTTATTTCTGCCACTCTCGACTTTTACTTTGTGATATATAGTACTTTCTGGAGGCTTAGTGCGTTTTAAAAGAACTTTGAAAAACGTTGAGAAAGTGGAAAACTAAAAATAAAACAGGTACCTATTTTCCCATGGAGCTGATCACACAGCTCTTGCAGTGGAGGCATTCAAGGTGTGGTCCTGAGGATTCTATGTAGGAAGGAGGCTGTTCGGCTTTGGGCAGTTTAAGTGTTTTGTTGTCGGTGTGCACTTGGGAAAAAGAATGGACTGATGGAAGACATTCATTACGATACACTTCTAGCTCCTTGATCCTGTCCAATGAGAAAGTGAAAAAAGAAATCTGCTAAAAATAGATAAGCTGCATCCTGGATAAACCACATGAGGCGGCACTTCCATCTTCACGCTTGTTTCCTGAAAAGGCTGCTGGGAACTGTTATTTCTAAACCAGACTGGCAAGCCAATTAACATATATTAAATATCTGTGCGATTTGAAAATAAATACTGGCATTTGGTTCATTTTTTTTTCACATAAATAGAGAGGAAACGCAGTGAAAATCCAGTCTTATATACACCGGTCACCCTGTTATGGATGGCATATTTTAGCCTTCAAAGTTAACGGAAAGGAGAAAAATCTATATACCAAACCCAATCCTCTAAATTACTCCCATGGAAAATGAAAAAATAGATTTTGGAGTTGAAGATTTAAAAGAGCAGATGTAGAAGCTGAGATTTTGGCAGCCTGTGAAAGAATTAATGAGCTTTGGGAAACCCCGGGTGATGGAGAATTGGGGTAGATTACCATTAAAGCTAGAGGGTCTAACACCTGCAGTGAACTAGCTTCAAGGCGGTGCATGGAAACAGACCAGGGCAGGCCAGAGTTTCCAATTACTTACAGGATTATTCCATCTTATCAAAAGCTTCCTACTACATTAGTCAATATGCCTTACATTAGCCTTTATCTTTTTATCAATATATAATTTGCATATGCATTCCTTCAACAGAAATTTTGCAGTGTTTTAAAATTAAAAGGTCCTTCAGCCCATTAAAAAAAAAAAAAGGTGCATGACCTTTCCTTGGTGCTTGCCCACTGTGTGGATAGTACCCATTGTGAGGACTCAGAGTCTTGCAGCCTTAGGGTCAACTGTAGACTAATCTTGGCAACTTTATGAACCACTGTATGAAAACAATGTGCTAGTAGGCCATGGGAATTCAGGCTTTTTTACTGTATAGTAAAGAATTCCCTCTCTGTTGCTGGCTCCCCTAATGGTTTTGTAGATCACTTCATTTTGTGAATGACTATATGCTAACAAGGTAATTTGAGAGTGTTGATCCTAAATATAATTAGTACTTATATGGCTCGGCTATTCCCACACATCTGGATGTAGGTTTTCCAGGGATATACAAATTAAGCAGTCGCTAGCTATATGTTGTTGTAGATAAGATGCTGTTATGAGACTTCAAGTCAGAATTCATACATAAACTTATTTTTTGGTTACTCAGTTCTGCTACATTGATCTGTATGTTTGGAAAGATTTGAAATATAAGTGTGTGTGGAGGATTTTAACAAGTATTTGTAACAATCCTTGTGCCAAAGACTGTCATTTCAGGCTTACTGTGCTGTGTGAGCCACCACAGCTTCTACCAGCACCCTCCCAGCCAGTGTGCCCAGCCTAGTGTTTACCAGAAGTCTGACCTCACACTAGGCACTATCCCTTGAGTGTGGAATGTCTATTGATGTGATGTATGCCGTGATGAACCTTGGGTGACTTCATTAAACTTCAAGATGAAGCTTAAATCTTTGATCAGAGTCTAAAAGGCTCTATGAATGTCACCCCTGCCCTTCAAATGCACAGTGTTGTGCCCACGTCTCCCTTCCCTAAAGTTCCACACTCTTCTTACCGCAGAACCTTTGCCTCACTACTCCCTCTGCTTGCTGGGCTTGTCCTAAATCTTCATTTTCTAAGGGAAGTAGTCTTTATTTGGCAGCATGAAAGGGGCAGAGCTATCAAATGTGAATTGAAACATTGTGAGAAATGGCAAGCCCCTATGTGAAACCAGTATTTTCATTTGTTTGAAACAATTGAGGACAGATTGTCAAATACTTGTGGGCTCACCCTAAATGACCCTCCACTTTTCACAGGAAAGTTACGGAACATTACATAAATTTTCCACTTGGTGTAAAGCCAATTTACCTTGGATTTGATGCCTAAATTATATAACAAGTTATCAAGTCTGTAGTGAGTACATTTTCATGGAGAAATATACAGTGTTTCTGTGTGTGCCTTCATATATATTTGAAGAGGCTTATGATCTACAAGAACAAATTTGTGCATTGATTATTTCAACTGGTAGAATTTATTGAACAATGGTTATATATGTCTTTCCTTAAGCTAGAGTGTTAAATTCACAATATTTGTGTTGATTTTTATTTAAAAAATCAAGGAAAATGGATACCTTGGCGATGTGGGATTTCTCTCTGTGTACTGTGATTACTATTGATAAATAAAGGAACTGCTTTTGGCCTATAGCAGAGCTATAGAGGAACAGAGCTAGGCAGGGAAAACTAAGCTGAATGCTGGGAGAAAGGAGGTGGAGTCAGAGAGAAACCATGTAGCCTGCCAGAAACAGATGCTGGGAACTTTACCCGGTAAGCCACAACCACGTGACAATACACAGATTAATGGAGATGGGTTAAATTAAGATGTAAGAGTTAGCCAATAAAAAGCTAGAGCTAATGGGCCAAGCAGTGATTTAATTAATATAGTTTCTGTATGGTTATTTCGGGGCTGAGCAGCCAGGAATGAACAAACAGCCTCCTTACTTCACCTCGGATATATCCAGTGCTTGCACTTCACTCCCTTGCATATTAGCTGAGCTGGGGTCATGTTCTTGTCACCTCGCTGAACTTTGAGGATGCAGAGTCACTGATTTCACCAAGCTCATGCTCTGAGGGATTCATTATCATTTCATCATCCTCTATGCCTTGTCAATGCATAAGCATGGATAGGTAGCCTGTTTATGGTGGCTCTCCAGTTGTTTCTATCCTGGCCAGTCCTAGATGCTTGTGTTACTGTCAAGCCCAAAGTTCCACAGTCTTTCTTTATGCTGTCTATCCAGCATCTTTTGGGCCTTCCTCTTCGCTTTATTCCATGCATTTCTCCAAGTGTCGTCTTCGGGTATCTGCCATCATTCATTCTCATAACATGGCTGAAGTATCTCAAGTGCTGTTGCTGTATCCTGTAGTTTACTTCTTTCTGTCCATGGAGATGTTTCTTTATGTCATGGGCATAGTCTCTTTGTCTGACACCTAGAATCCTCCTGAGACATGCCATCTCCAACACATTCAGTCATTCTGAGGAGCATTTCATTGTCCACAGTTATATAGAAGGCAGCTCAAGACTAATATTTCAGATATTTGTAATATTATTGTTGTCATTATATCTCTTGTTGACCAAACATTTCCTAGTGCCTGGAATGCAGTCTTCACTATCCCTATCTGCCTCTTGACGTCTGAAATAGTTCCCTCCTATGAACTGAGGTAGACAACATTGACTGTTTGCTTGAGGTTCTGATACTTTACTACAATGTTAAAATGCTTGTGTGCCCTTCTGAAGTGTTGTATATCAGTCTCCTTGTTGTTTCTTTCATACCAAGGTTTTCACTTACTTCCACCACTCTATTTACCATGGCCTGCAGCTCATTTGGACTTTCAACAAGTATTGCTGTATTGTTGGCAAAGCGCAAGTTATTGATTCTCACATTACCTATCTGCCCACCTATCTCCTCATGCTCCAGGGTTGTTGCTATTATTAATTTCAGGAATATATTAAAGAGTAGTGGTGAGAGGATGCATCCCTGGAACACTCCTATGATTGCCTTAAACTGATCGCTTAGTTCTCCACAGATTTTGACTGATGCAAAGGTATCTTTATAGGCATTTTCTAGTATTATGATTTTCTCTGGGTACCTTTAGAACCTCATTGTTTCCCAAAGTCCTTTCTTCCAAATGCTATCAAATGCGTTCCTGAAGTCAATCTAACAGACATATAAGTCTTTTCCAAAGTCTTCGTATTTTTCTGCCAGTTGCCTCAAAGTGGAGATCTAATCAATTGTGCTCCTGTTAATTCTGAATCTGCACTGGGCCTCTGCTAAGATTTCCTCTGTTCTGCCGTTGACCCTTTGCAGAATACTGGAGGAGAAGATCTTACTGATATGTCATAGCACACTAATGCCCCTGTAGTTTGAGCATTCCAGCTTGCCATTCTTCTTGTGTATGGGAATTAGGACTGAGGGCTTCCATTCTGTGGGAATCACTTTGTGTTCCCATATCTCTCTGAAGGGTCTGAAAAATGCCATGGCCCCTGAGCCTTTTGTAGCCACCTCTAGCTCCTCCATCATGATGTCATCCACTCCTGGGTCCTTCCTGCATTTTCTCCTTGATAGCTTCCTATATCTTGTTGCAATGAGGGGTTTGGGCTACGTTCCTGGCGCCTGGTTCCCGGCACAGGGCCCCTTGTGTCACCCAGCTCCCGGTGTGTACCCGAAATAATTACATGGAAACTGTATTTATTGAAATACTGTCTGGCCCATTAGTTCTAGCCTCTTATTGGCTAACTCTCACATATTTGTTTAACCTATTTTTAATAATCTGTGTGTCGCCACTAGTCGTGGCTTACCGGGAAAGATTCAGTGTCTGTGACCTGGGAACATCATGGAGGCGGCTCTCTCTAACTCTGTCCCCTTCCCAGTATCCTGTTCTCTTTCCCTGTCTAAGTCCTGCCCTATCAGAAGGCCAAGGCAGTTTCTTTATTAACCAATAAAAGCAACCCAAATACAGAAGGACCCTCCTACACCACTATCTTGCTCCAGTCAATGTTTACTATTTTCTCATTGTCTCTGGCGGTTTGAGTGGCTGCCGAAGTGTTTCTCATTGTATTCTACATTGACAGCATTAGGGTCCTTATAAAGGGTGTCAAAGTATTGTCTTACTCCCCCTGGTTCTGTAAGAAATGACCTTGCCCATCTTTAATCACCAGAATCTGAGGAGTATATCTGGTACTTATCCGTCTGATAGTTTTATAGACAACGTAGTTTTATTATGGAGTCTAGCCTCTTCGATCTCTTTACACATAACTTGCGTATACAGCTCTCAATCCTTCTTCACTTGTTTTTTGACCTCCCTGCACAGATAGTTGTGGTGTTTTGCTGCCTGCAGATTGCCTCTTCCTTTGCTCTTTAACTTCCTTCTTTCTTTGACCAGGTTGATGGTCTCTGCGGTAAGCCATTCTACTGGTGTTGACCTTTCTGCAAAACCAAGTGTCTCCTTTGAAGCCTCCTTTATAATTCTTTTGATTTTCTCCCATTTGCTTTCTATATTTGTAAAGGGTTGTTAATGATTTCCCCTCATCTTTTTTTCAGTGGTTCTCTTGTACTCTCTCCGTACAGCTGGGTTCATCAGTTGTTTATCATAGATCTTCCAGTTAGTCTTGCCTGGAGTGCCCCCCGCCTAAGTTCAGTTGAATGTTGGCCATAACAAGTTGGTGATCTGACCCTAAGTCAGCACTAGGAAATGATCGGCTGTTTTGAATCCTAGATAAGAGTTTTCTGATGACCAGAATATAGTCAATTTGACTGTTCGTGCATTTTTTCAGGAGATTTCCATGTCCAACATCTTGATGGTTTGGCCTGCTTGAATTTTGTGTTGGATGTATACAAATCATTTGCATTGCACAGGTCAAGCACTCTAAGGGATATAGATTAGAAAATAATAAGTTCATATATTACAATGAGAGTAATATTAACAAACTTTTTATAAGACAGGATAATCAATTAATGGTGAGAGAATTGTCAGTGATGACTCATTAGGTAGGCTTTCCTGGGATTTCTGATAGTACATGTGTTTTAAAGACATGGATGTTTCTTGACACCATAGAGTGTCTCTCTGCAGAGCTGGAGGCGGTCACCTTTGTTTCCTTCCTGCCACCCCCTCCTCTGACACAGTGGGCCATTAGCTGATCAGTTCATTCTTAGGAATATAAGTGGCACTAAGAAATGGACTACAACCTTGACCTGGGAGAGCTTACTAGGGATAATTTAGGATGAAGATTTGAGCAAATAAAATTGAGAAGATAGATACTTAAAAACTATGGCTCTTCAAATGTATGTGTCACATTTATGACTTTAGGAACTTCACTATCGTGAATTAATGTTGAGTAATATAAATATCCTCAACCCCTGAGTTTATGTCCTGGCAATGAATTATACAGGACACAGAAAGTCAACTGTACCCTTCCTTGGAAGAGAAAATGTGAAACCAGAGTATCAGAGGCATCAAATCAGGACATGGACCTAACTAGATTTTTTTCTTAAAAGCTTGATATTGACCATTGCCAAGTGTGATAGGATCAGTCTTTGAAATGCAGGTGTCAAAGCCCATGCATTAGCCCACTGGAAGATGGAAAGCTTCTAGTGAACCAATGAATTCAAAATTCCAATGCCTTTTTCACATGTTTATAATTGAAAGTTTGGCTGCCTAAGTGAATTGACTTCTCATTGACAATCTTCATTTATAGAGAGAAAAGGATTGCTGACATGAGAAAAGCTGGACTGAATCATCTAGAACATTCCTAATACATTTTGGTAATTTCATCTCTTCCTTTACCTTAATTTGTTTCACAATTATGATCTAGCAAAATGGCATTTTCATAAACATCTCCAACTCTGTTGGACTAGTTGTTTTATATCTGAACTTTATTATCATTTCTATACCAGGCCTAGAGTTAGGGGTTAGCAACTAGAGGTTTAGTTTCTGGACCTATTACTTATAGTGCCTCATTCTATATTAGTCTGACATTTGACTTACAGCATTGTCTTTCTGCTTTAAAATATAGGAATCCTAATGTTCCATAAATTTCAGACTCAATAAATCATGTTTCTGCTCCTTCACTTTTCTCTGTTATAAAATCTGTGGCACAAGCTAAGAAAGTTGTCAACAGTACTTAGTCAGCTCTTGAAGTCACATTGTAGATTCTCACTATCACCATTTGACAAACTACTAGAATCTGATGTCACTTTAATGCAGGTTGTAAAATGAAAATAATTAGTGTAGTTTGTTCTCGGAGATAGTACATCAAGGTGATTCTAATGAGTCTAAAAAACAATTGAGTTTACATTTCAGTTATAATGACGAGATGATTAAATTTTTTAACACATCATAATAACCATTTAATATACCTGCTGTGCACTGTAAATATTAAATCAGGTTTTGTAAACTCTGTAAACCAGTGGGATTATTGTGCTAGAGATCAGAAAATAAAGTGCTAAAATCATAGGGTATGAAATGATGGAAATGTCCTGTCTCAACATTCTGGGCACTAAGAATTAAAGACATGTAAGACCAGAAGTGGTTCCTTCTAAGAAATGTGAAGAAGATTCTGTGGTAACACCCTCCCTTGTCCTAGTCCCCTACAACTCTTTGATATTCCTTGGCAGCTATTATGGCCTATTTGTTGCTTTCATTAACTCCTGTGTGGTGTTCCTCTCAACAATAAATTAGTCCACATTGCTCATTTTCACAAAAATACCATAATAGTGGGTTGGAGACCTAACCACCTCTAGTATGAATACTTCTTAACTAATCATGCCAACACTAATCTTCCTGGGTCACATTCTGTAGTCTTGGGCCTTAAGATTTAAACATACAGGAGGAGGTGAACTTGAACCCACATTATCTGGTGATGAGAGGGCCTAGAACAACACCCAACGTTTGTGCAGTTGCCCTGAGCCCTTTTGATAGTGCATGACATCCAAGGAGGCAGCTCTTCACATTCATTTCTGTTAGCCGAAGCTAAATTCAGGTATCTAACTAAAAATACTGAGTGTTGTTATGAGGATTTAATTGGAGATCAGAAAAATCTCCTATTGTTTCTACTAGTTTGTGGCCTTAAGTGGCATCTCAGTCTGGGGACTTGTAACTAAAAGTATTTATGAATTTTTAAAAATGTTTATTTATTTATTATGTATACAATATTCTGTCTGTGTGAAGGCCAGAAGAGGTCACCAGACCTCATTACAGATGGTTGTGAGCCACCATGTGGTTGCTGGGAATTGAATTCAGGACCTTTGGAAGAGCAGGTAGTGCTCTTAACTGCTGAGCCATCTCTCCAGCCCCATTTATGAATGTTTTGCTTCTGAAAAATCGTAACTCTTCCTTATAAGCTTCTATAGTTGCTTGGGGTTTTCCATATATGGGGAAATGATTAATAAAGTACTCTAAGTGGCTTTGTCATTCACCTTTGAAAAGTATAGTATCCCTTTATAAATAAAATTTGAAACCTCTGTCCTATACATCTCTTACTGAGATTATAGGTGCCTTACATTTTTTAACAAAATTAAGCAACTCAATTTTTCATGTACAAACCATCATTAAAAACAAGAATATTAAGGAAAGCAAAGAAAACAGGAAGGCAGGGGGTGTTCACTACAAATGAAAGAAAGGCAAACACCACTTTTGTTTGAACTTCAAATGCGTCTTTTAAAGAGCTACTATAGTTCTGTAAATAATTACATGTTTAGAGGATGAAAAGACTGGCCAGTTGATTTCAGACTGATCATATCAGTGTTTTCATTAATTATTCAAGCTTTAAAAGTCATCAAAGATTCCAACAAAGTAAGGGATAAAAGCTAAAGCTTTGGCAAGTTTTTTTTTTTTTTTAATTCCTCCCACTTAGAAGTATTTGTGGTTTTGAATGTTGGAATGACTTAAATTCTTCTACTTAGGAAGGAGCTTGACAGTTTAACCTTTGGACAAAGGATAAGGAGGATATAAATTGAAAGTGACTTAAAGGACACAGTGGTCCTTTAAGTCATGTGATGCCACAGCAAGAACATGCTGTCTGGAAGTCAGAAACCCTCACCAAACACTAAATCTGCCATGAATTCATCTCTGATTTCCAGACTCTTTAAACAGGAGAAGTAAATTTTGCTGTTCACTAAAACCAAACCAAACAAACCCAAACAAAGTCAGAACGGCAAGTCCAACTAGAAATGCACGAGGAAGTGGTGTCTTTGGGTAACATGGCACATAGTCAGATTCCCCCTGTGCATCCATCCTGAACCTGGATGTGCGTATTTCACTCCAAATGTGCAGTGACTCATACACAGAACAGTTGCTCCTGCGTCTTTAACAATGCCTCAGTTGTAAGTTTAAGAAACAAAAGAGTGGAATGTTTAGGTCAGATGAAAGATGAGGTGGGGGTGATGCAGCAAGAAGCCATAATAATGTGAAAGTGAGTTGGAAAGAAGCATTTCCCCTAAGTTTGGGATATATTGCTTTAGTTTTATATCAGCCGTAAGTTACCAGACCATTTTATGTGCACATAATGTCACCAGAAGTGCCTGTCTAACAGAATAAGAATGCATTACCAATTCTGCTGTGATGACTGCAGCCCAGAAACTATTAGACCCATTTGTCAATGTGGCATGGCGTCTAATAGTTTTAAAGAATGGGCATTTGAGGCAACCATTTGACATTTTAAAGATACTGTTTCTCCTCAAACACATTCCATTGACTCATCTGGTTTGAGTCCATCAGTTTGTCCAACCATGTCATTCCAGGGGTCTAATAGAACACAAGGAAGCACACTCTCGACAACTAACATTGTGAGTTACCTTTAACAAGTCTCTCTCTGGTTTTAAACAGGGTTGATATTTTATTAAACTTGCAAATTAACGCACAACAAGAAAATAGATTATATACAAAGAAGATCACCTGAACTGTGAAACCCTGCTTTTCCAGGAGATAGTCAGAGGATGAGCATCTTAATTTGTTTTCTGTTGCTGTGATAAAACCATGAACAGAAGCAATTTGGGTAAGAAACTGTTTATTTGGCAAGGCTTGTTTACTGGTTACACTCCATCATCAGGGGAAGCCAAGTCAAGAAATCAAGGAAGAAACCTGAAGGCGGAATGAATCAGAGTTCCCTGAGGAATGCTGCTGACTGGCTTGCTCTCCATGGCTAGGTCAACCTGCTTGCTTATACCAGTCAGGACAGTCTGCTCAGGGGTGGCATTGCACCCAGGCCTGGACCTACCCTCAGCAACCATTAATCAAGAAAATGTCCCACAGAGTTGCCTGCAGACAATATATTGGCAGCATTTCCTTAGATGATGTTCCTCTTCTGAGATAACCCTAGAGTATATTAGGTTGGTGGAAAAATAACTCTGTCCTGCACAATAGATAAAATAATATTGTTCTCCTAAACATTTTCTTCAAGATGAATATATTCAGAAAGTTTTCTTTTTCTTTTTCTTTTTCTTTTAAATATGCAGTGTAGCACGATTAATAAAAACCCACAGGCAGATTTTGGGGTTCAACCTGAAGGTCAGAAAAGCAAAACAGACAGCCACTGGCTCTTACCTCTAACGCAATCTGAAATGATGATTCTGCTTCCAGGAATCTCAGAATGAGACTATGTGAGAGCTGTCTCCTCCCATTTTATAATCCTCTGTAGGGCTGGGATTAAAGGCATGCACCACCACTGCCCAGTTTCTATGGCAAACTGGTGTGCCTACTGGGATTAAAGGTGTGTGTCACCACTTCCTGGTCTGTAAGGCTGACCAGGGCAGCTGTTTTACACTCTGAACTTCAGGCAAGCTTTGTTTGTTAAAACACAAATGAAATATCACTACAGTATAGTGTAAGAAGTTTATGATAGTATTTTCACATAAAGGGGTTTGCTTCACCAATTATAAAGTCTACATGACTTCTCGTCTTGAATTTTCAGTCTTTCATATTCCTGAAACACAAGCGTTCTTCACATTTTAGTTAGTTATTACTAAACTGAGTAAGGAAATCAAGAATTAATCCTGAATATAAACAAGGAGAACATGAAGGAAATTTCCTTCCCCACCTAAACAATGAAATATTAGTTAGTTCTAGCTCATTGAATGAGTCTGTTCCACCAGTTGTTGAAGAGGGAATGAGACGTGTCATCTCAGTTTCCTTCTGGACCTACTCCTGTATGAGGGTGAGAAAGGGGATTAAAGGTGACAAACACAAAGAAGTGACAGTGTCGATATAACATTCCAGAGCTTCTTCCACCTTCAAACACAATTTTCTGAACTAATATTCAGAATCTCAGTATTGTAAAATATGTACACCTTGGATAGTCTGTTTAATAGATTTAGGATTGTATTCCTGTAGTGTTGATAAGTGAAGCAGGTAATAGGTAATACAGTTAAAATAGGCAAAATTGGAAAGCTTACTACATGAAAGTATTCAATAGCATTAGCTTTTATTAGCTATTATTATTCATATGATATAACCTAGCCACTAATTTTTTTCCTTAGTTACTTATTCAGAAATATTCATGCATGTAGCTACAGTGTAGTCTCTTCTGTTATTTGCTATTTATTTAAATGTGAAATTATCTATTTTTCCTGGAGCATATAGATTTCATATGTGTTGGTATTCGTTCAAGACAGTACGTGACTAAAATTGAGGTATTAGAAGAGGACAGATTCAGGTCCTGGCAAGCTTGCTTTCCTTTTCTTCTGCAAACCCTGTAGTTTTAGGGAAATGATGCCTGTGACTGGAACTGGCCAGGCTGTGGCTTTGTTTGTCTTTGTAATCAGCTCATTTCCAACTGGATTTTGATGACCCTCTACACAAAGCTCACATTTGTTCCCAGCTGTGGTCATAGGAAGCACTGCTCCCTTTAACCTGTAGGGACACAGAACACTTGGCTAGAAGGAGAACATCTTTGTCTTTCTCTAGGCCTCTTTGGTGACTATTCTACCTGTTGTCCAGTTTGACAGAGGTGAACCACAATGGTTTTTGTTTTATATTTTGTTGTTGCATTTTTTGGTTGTTTCTCCTCAAAAGTTTCAGAGTAGGCAGAAGTTGTGTCCTCAGTCAAAGTTGTTAACTATTTGCGTTAAGTTTCAGACCTCTCAGTCCTGAGTCAGTTTTAACTCCAAAGACAATTCTGAGTACAAGGCCACTCTCTTTGGTTTCTGGTCACCTCTTTTTAGTCCTCTTTTCTCTATTCTGAGGGAAGCTACTACACACTCTAACTTTTCTCACTTTCTTTGTTGACTAAACCCTTGTTCCAGGGGCTCTGAGATTTGGTTCCTTGGGAATGTTTTTCTCTGTACCTGGAGGTACTTTCAATTCATGCCATGGTTGGAAAGACTGTGGTCTGCACTGTTGGTTTGCAAAGGTCAAATTAATTGCTCAAAGCTGAAAATCTGGTACTTTAGTTTTTCTGAATCAACCTTACCCCGAGGCATAGTGGAATTACATTTTGTTACTTAAATATGGCAGAAAACTTGAAGAAAAAGAAATTGAAAACAGAAGCCTTGTTTTCACATAGAAATGCTCCATTTGTTATAGAAATAACAAATATCTACAGTGGAATAAAAGAATAGTGCACACATATCTGTTTGTCTGCTTCTATCTACTAAAATAAAAACAAAATATTAAATGTGATATTTATGTATATCTGTACTCTAGCTTAAATAATATTCCCTGGTTAAAGCCAAGTGAAGAGTGGAATGTTTCTCCTATCAAAAAGCTGTGCACAGTATCAGTGAGCTAAATTTTTCAAAATCTTTCAAAGCCTTCTCTGAATCCAGTCAGGTTGGTCAGAGTATCTCCGTGTCTTGCTTATGTGCCCACTGACATTGTGAGCAAGCACTCGTGATAGGTAAAAAAGGAATAGTGGATACATTGCTACTCCATTAAATGCTTAGAATAAATTCTGAGAATTCTTTTCTGGTCTAAGAAAAATCATCTCCCAGAAGAGAACCTCCTAAGCATTGTTGATCAGACCTGGAACCATCTTCACCTTTTCTCTGGTAAAGTTTAGCCATGTGTTCAGTATTTCTTTCTCTACCACTAGTGCAAGGACTCTGTGGCACTCATACCCCACAGAATACTCTCAACACAAACACTTTCAAGATGCAAATCCACAACCAACTCTTTTAAGTGGATAGTGCCTATGCAGGAAAACCAGTGTTTGTAGCTAACACTTCCAACCTGATAGCTATTTTCCCAAGAGATAAGTGTCTGTTTTTTACAGTTTGCTTGTTTTTGTTTTTAGAGAGTAGGATGCAGCATAAACCCATCTGCCCCTGCAGTCCTTTTTTTAATGAAATAAGCTTAAAGCCTGACTCTGTTACCCAATTCAAGTGAATAATATATGGAAGCCAGAATAGATAAATGTGCAGTTACAGCTGCACAGGAAAGCTGGCAAAGCCCCATTAGGGCTGGGTTCTCAGTATAATGACATCTACTCGGAACCTTCTTCAGTCTCATATGATCTATGGGAAGACGGTATGAATTAAAGATGATAATGAACTGATATTGGTGGCAAAAGCTTTAATGTCAGCATTCTGGAGCCTGAAGTAGGAGAGTTATAGCCAATTCTACGATAGTTGGGATATGCAGTGAATTCAACAGGTGTGGGCTATTTACAAGGACTCTACCTTAATAATAATATCAATAACAATAAAAATTAACAATGATAGTGTAAGTCAAGTGACTTCATTGTTTTAGGATAGCATAGTCTAACATTCTAGAGACTTAATTTTCACAAATGCAGACTGTAAATACTCTATTTTACCAGTGTTTCTCAACCTTGTTTTTAAAGATTTTAAAAGGCGGTCTTTAAGGATTTAAAAAAAAACTCACACACACGTTTTTTTCCATTGAAAACCTGTGTTAAGTGATTTCTATTACAACATTATTTTAAAATATCTAAACATAAAGTCAAGTATAAAGGCCTTGTGTTCATACCTTTTGCTAAGTAAAGCTATTCAGTGTGCTGCATTGTTGCACTTCTTCTGTTTAGCAGAGCCTCTCATGACATTATCCTTGGCATTTCTTTCTCTATTCCTATTCCTTACATTCAATATGATTATAAATAGAAATGTTAAGTTCATGCAGTAGTGGATAGTTAAATGACTGTGGCGAGTGTGAACATAAAAAAGTAAGAGAAGGCAGAAGAGAGTGGCCTTGTACTCAGAATCTTTGTAGTTGAAACTGACTCGGGACTGAGAGATCTGAAACTTAACGCAAATAGTTAACAACCTTGACTGAGGACATGACTTCTGCCTATTCTGAAACTTTTGAGGAGAAACAAACAAAAACTGCAACAACAACAACAAAATATAAAACAAAAAACATTGTGGTTCACCTCTGTCAAACTGGACAACAGGTAGAATAATCATCAAAGAGGCCCCGAGAGGGGACAAATTCAAGATTGTAGAATATATGTTTAAAAATTTAAAAATTACTAAGTTATTAGGAAGTAAAATAAAAATAAATGGAGCTCAAACAATGTGTATATCATAAAGTTAGATTAGAAAAAGTTTAACTGAAACTTTTATGTAGCAAGGTATGGTGGTGCACGACTGTAATATAGCCACTGTGGAAGGAGGGATGGGTTCAAGGCCTAGTTTGTATGAAAAATAAAAATTGGATGGGGAGGAGAAAATGCTACACACAAACAATGAAATTGATTTGAACAGGTTGTATTACCATGTATTTGTGCACATACATTAGCCTATACATATATATGTGTATATATATACATACACACACACACATATATGCTACCAAGACATAATTATATTCCAATTAATGTCATATCAAGAAATGATCTATGACTTTAAATCATCAAAGGAAAAAGAAAAAAAAGGTGTTGGAATGAGTCTAAAAGTAGATTAAAATCAATATACCACCTGGTGTTGGAGAGGGCAGGAAAACCAATTGGCCTTCTGGAAGAAGGATCTTACATTTCTTTGAGTAAGTTTGGCTTTGATTGTGAGCATGGCTGAACCATCTCTCCAACTCAAATTTTACTTTATTTGCTACTGTTATGTATAATTTACAAAATAGTAAAGTAGACCTCAATCAGTCCTTCATAGAATATGATATTAAGTGAATTAGATACTGCCTAGTTTTTCAGTGAAGAATCCTGATGTTGTTTTGGTACATTCTAAAGAATGTGCAGCCCTCTTAGAACCTATGACATCTGTATTCTTATGAAAGCTATGAAATCTGTTTCTGCTGAAAACAAGTCCCTTCAGTCCAGCTCTCCCTTCAGAACTGTTCTGTAAGTTTATAGAAAAACACCCAATGACCACTTAGCCTTGATGGAAGATGCCACCCTCATAGATATATGCGCCATTCACATAAGCTGGATGGCTTCTAAGAACTGAGTCAAGTGTTCTGAGATTGTTATTCAGGAAAACGTTCATCTAAGGACACACACCTAAATAAGTAATCAAGGTTTCAATAGATGTATGATTTTCCTTTCTTCCTTCCTTCCTTCCTTCCTTCCTTCCTTCCTTCCTTCCTTCCTTCCTTCCTTCGTTCTTTCCTTCCTTCCTTCCTCCGTCTCTCCCTCCCTCCCTCCCTCCCTCCCTCCTTCTTTCCTTCCCTCCTTCTATCCTTTCTTCTTTTCTTTCTTCCTATCCTTCTCCCTCTCTCTCTCTGTCTTCCTTCTTTTAGGAAGTAGAGAGCAATTATTGTATACCTTCTTGTGCTTTCAACTTAAGGGTGAGGAATTCCAACAGCTACGTTGGCAACAGAAAGAGGAATATTATTAAATACAAATCACGACACAAACAAGCATGTAGTTAATGAACTCTGTAACTAAAAATCAAAGCAGTGCAAATACTACTTTAAAGTATGATAGTATCTCAAGTCAGCTGCTCAGCTAATGTTAATAAACCATGTCCTAGTTACCTCTTCAGAAAACTCAGTGCTCTATCAACATAACTCATAGGTTTGTATATACAGTTGTCATAACTCATGAACAATGGCATGAAAATGTATTGGGATTTGTTTCTATCTCTGTTAATTGGCGCAGCTATCAGTTATTTTAGAGAAATGGATGTACCCCCTAATAAGACATGATCAAAAAACTAATGACACCAGGTCAGAAATAAACGTAAAACTCTGGAATGTCTCTTACTGTTCAAATGCAGTAAGTATCACCCCTCAATACTGAAACCCGGGGAAAATTACGGCAAATCCTCCATCTTCAGTGTGAAAGATCTTTGTTTCTGTTCCAAAATGTTTAAGTTCACTTACGTAGATTTTAATATTTAATGAGTTCATAACATTTGACCTACTTAAATTTTGCTCTCAGGACATATGGGAAAGGCTTTGGTATTGGAGATTAGTCCTGAAGACCAAAGATCATAATGGGATGGTTTTGGGACTTACTAGAAAAGAATACTGTTACCATGTGAGAATGAGAAATCTTTTCAAATTTTCTGTCATAATTATGTATTCAGTAGATTGATATTGAAAAGTCTTAAGTATCTGGGTTTGTGAGATTGCTCACACTTTATAACCTCAATACAATAATTTCTTTAAAGCATTTCCAAAAGACTATATACATGAAAGTATCAATATCAAAGAACAATCAGGATACACAGATAGCTTGTTGTTAGAAATAATAGAAATAAAAATATTAAAGTGTTTAAGTAGTAAGAAAAATAGAAATTGGGAGAAAAACAAATGTGAAAATGCTCAAAAATATTCTGTTAATCATTAAATCATTAAGTATTTCTCTTCTAATCATTAAGTATTTCATTATAGACAAGGTTTTGCTTTGTTTTGAGACAACATCTCCTACATCCCACTTTGGCCTTGAATGGACTTTTTAACTGATACGTACTTTGAGCTCCCTATTTTCCTGCCTCCAGTTCCTCGAAGTTCCAGAACTACACTCACGCACTAAAACATCTGATTCCAAAGTTGGAGTCTTTAAAAATGGTTTTCAAATTATGTACTTTACTTAAATATTAAATATCTGAAACTGATGCAAAAAGATTTTTTCAGCTTGTTGCTGACCACTTTGAGAAAGTCAAGTGTCTTTCTACATTGTAAAGCCAGTTTTCCCATGCTGTGCACTGATTGTTACATTGCAGAGTTGTCTGGAATCCCAGAAAGTTTGAATTCAAGTGGCAATTTTAATATTTTTTAAAGATTTGTTTATCTGTATGTTTGTATGTGCAAATATTTGTGCACAAGAGCTCACATGTGTGCTCACTGTGGGCCACCATTGTTTATAGAAATCAGAAGAGGGCAACAGATCTCCTGGAGACACACTACAGGCTCTATGAGCCACTGTGTAGGTAATGGGAATTGAACTGCCGTCATCTGCAAAAGCAGTAAATGCTCTTAACCTCTGAGCTATCTCTCCAGCCCTTCCATGTGGCCATTTTTATCCTGCCAAAATAATGTTGGACAAAACCTTTGTTTTCTGACCAGAGCTTGGGAAAACAAATAGAGATCAGAGAGAAGGCAATGTTAAGGGTCTTAGTTGACTGTATATTGACTGCTTAATGTTCATTGGTAGAATCCTTACCAAACGATAATTTTTAAACTTTACTTTTTATTAGTTTCCTCTTTCTTCACTCATTCTTTAAAACATTATGTTGTTTGTTCCCCTTTAGATACGAAAGTGTAAGAAAACTTCCCTCAGGATTGGAGGTTTAGTAACTTAATTACATGGTTCATACTTAATTTTGGCATAATTACATTTTTTCATCTCTTTAATCTTATAATGACACTTTCCTCTTAGCAAGAATTTTAAGTAAATTGGTTAAAAACCCAAAAGGGACTGAGGATTTGCAATCCTAGGCTGGGTATGGAAATTTTTCACTTTCTTTAAGAAGGGTACTGCCCACAAAGAGGCTTCATTTGAAAGTGTTGGGGTGGATGGTGATGGGAGAGACATACTTACCTGAAAGGGTGTGACATCAGATAAGTCTGTTTGTCAGTGTATTTCATATGTCAGTTGCTGGCAGTCACAGCTTACATGTATGAGTGTATGCTTGCTGCTGTTCGTTTAGAGTGTGTGCACATCCCTCACTGGCAGCAACATTACCAGAAGTAGACGCACCTGTCTTCCCAGCTGGCCTTTGCTCGTGGGAAAAAGGTCCCTTAACACTATTTTATCCTCCTGGACAGCTGTATAGAAGCTGCCCGAAGATATAAAAGACTTAAATTATGTTTAAGAAAATAACAACAACAACAAAAATGGTCTTCAATGGCTGAGCCAAGTTTGGCTTTAAAAACAGTGCTGTTTAGATTTCTTCAGTTGGGAATGTGCCAGCTTAGTTCAATAGAAAATTGCTGTGGTTTTCACTGGTCTGAGTACTCCATCAGTTTTTTTTTTTTTTTTTTTTTGAGACAGGGTTTCTCTGTAGCTTTTGGAGCCTGTCCTAGAACTAGCTCTTGTAGACCAGGCTGTCCTCGAACTCACAGAGATCCACCTGCCTCTGCCTCCTGAGTACTAGGAATAAAGGTGTTTGCCACCACTGCCCGGCACTCCCATCAGCTTTTACTGACTTGCTGGACATCACTGTCTTCACAGGTAGTGAATTGCTCTGGTTTAGTACAGACCTTAGCTAATCATGGGTCTTATCTCGGTAATGGCCATAACTCTTTTTTTTTTCTGGTTTAATATTTCAATTGTCTATTTTCCGCAATGAACTATGCTTTGTAGTCCAGGCTATTTCTCCTGTTAACCACTTCTTTTCTTAGAGCGCACTCCCGGTGTCACATTGTGTGTTGTATGCTTCTTTCATAAGTATCTCTTATGAAGAAAAACAAACGAAGCAATGAAGAACTCATTTCACTGACCAAGAGCAGAGTAAATATGCCTTCTTAGAGGAGCCCACACTCACAGTCTTTCTAAATGTTAAGAAACATCCATGGGACTCGTTGGTTTTTAATCAAGATATACATTAATTACAATAAGATGTTAACCTTTAAAGGCCTAGTCCAGTGATGAGTCTGTGTGATCAGTATCCTGATTAAGATACAGAATCGGGCTGTTGTTAAAAAATTTCCTTATGATGTGCCTCTGTTAGTCATGTGTAGCCATGTTCTGCGTGTTATTAGAGTTTATTTTTACCTTTCCTAGAAGTTCATAAATATAACCAAAGAGTAGATGGTCTTCAAAAAATGTGCCTGGATTATTCCATTCAACTTAAAGGTTTTTATATTTATCAACATTATAGATGATTGTTTTGATTATGGTAGGACAAGAAATTTAACACCCATGTTAAAATGTTAAAAATTATGGGATCAGTAATGAAAAACTGAAGCATTACAGACACTTGATTCTTTAAACTCACCTTGGGTTTTTGGGTTTGCCTTTCTGAGTATCCACAGATTTGCTGTTGAGTCCCAAAAACATGCATAATGATTCTTAGCAGAACCACAAAACTCCTATCTTTGTACTAGAAGGTCTCGCAAACAAATCATTTGATAAGACAAGCAGATTAGGAAGCATGTTTTGAGGTTAGGAAACAGCCTGGGTATCCTAGTATCTCCAAGTTTCTTCATAGCTACACCTTTGACACCCCTTTGCATCCACACAGCACTGTGGGTGGTGATGCAAACGTAACAGTCTGTAAGATTTTGGAGCTACAAAATTAGATATTCCACTGCAAGTCTTTCCTAAAACACATTTTTTTTCATGGCAAAAATATGGAAGGCTGTAAAGGGTGGTTTGGCTAGGATTCTTAAGGAATGTCACAAAGCAGTGCTGTCTATTTGCAGGCAGCGTAAGAGACTTTCCAAGAATAGCTTGTGCAAAATGGATTCATCGAATTGAATTAGAACAGTCTGTGACTGACGGCCAAAGCCAGCTTAGTTTTTGCTAGTTCCAAAAAGGGACACATGGAACTTGTGTTGATATGGAAGACAATCTTATAGAGCATGTGGCTCACTCACTCAGGCCAGCAATATTGCAGGCTTGATGGGGTGCTTAGGAGTCCACTAGAGACTTTTAGATAAAAAAAAAACAAATTATATTTTCAGCACCAAAATGTGCTAGTCCATCTCATATTTGAGCCAAACGACAAATCAGTTTCAGGAAAGCCACAGACAAATATTTTTGCAAGCCTCCCAGTCCTCTACTTATTCTCCAGAAACACTTGGTATTATTAGTGAGATCGAAAAATAAGTAAATAATTGTTGAAAATAGTTTAAATGAGTATGTACCAAATGAAGGCAACATCCCCTAAAGGTGGACTCTTCAGTCATAAATGATATAAAGAAAGAAGGGTTTTATAAATGTTTTCCAAACACAAACATTTTTTGTAGCACATTGGTGTAAGATATGTGGGGCATTCATTCAATGGCAAAAAGATAATCGAGCCAGGGTGCTAACGCTCCCTCTGTGTTTTCCTTCCTTGTAGATCTACTGGAGCAACTTCAAAGACTGCTGAGTCCCAGAGTGGAGGAAGGGTTGTGTGAACAAAGAGTCTCTGCTCTCAGAAGAATGCAGAAATCTTCACCATAGGTAACAGCTGATTCCTATCTTTAGTTTTATGTTCTTCACAAATGAGTGAAACTGTAGTATAAAGATGGATGACATCGTGGGGAACCTCAAGATGTTTTGAATTTGTTTTTTGTGTGTCCTCTTTTCCTGGTTCTTATCCTTCATGTGAAGGAGGTTCCAAGGTCATTCCATAGCAGATACTCTCTTCACATTTGAATTAGGGTGACATGGTGAAGCACGTATCACTGCAAATCAATGAGCTGGCTACATCGGACTTGAGTCACCAGTAGGAAGGGTTGTGATGATATGGAAGATACTGCATAGTCTGTCATCATTGTATTCTTTCCAGGCTCACTTCAACATTTAAGTTATTGTAGGGGAGTCTTCAGCTTGTTACTTTTGTAGTCATTCCAATAAATCATAAATGTTTCGTCATTGGGACCTAGTGCAAACTCTAATTGAATTTTTTAGTATGGAAAACTGCAGACGCATGAGACCTAACCACTGTGTTTCCTCTGCTCCTACATCTTATACCTTAGTCATGAGAACTGTCCACTGCTATACCCAGTGGTATTATTGTGAACGATAGCAGAAAATGTCCTCATCCCAAGTTAGACGTTCTTGTTTTATCTTAACAATAGCTTTACCTTAGCTTGGTTCTGTTTGCTTTTCCAGATTTTCTGATTTTTTTTTTTGGTTTTGTTTTGTATCCTTCCTTACACAGGCTATCATTCATTTAAGATAGTTTAATGTTTGCAGGAAAGTTCATTTGAAAATCCAGAGAATTTCTGTGTACAATCTTTCCCAACACATACACCTTCCACTGTTACACCCTGTATTTGTGTAATAATTGTTAGAATTGATGCCTCAATATTGACACACTCCAAAGTCTGTCATTAAACTATGGTTCCCTGCTGCTCTGTCTATTCTTTAGGTATTCAGAACTATGTAATGAAACATTTGCATTATTATTGTGTATAAGCTCTAAAGTTTCCTGCTCCTTTATATTTCCCTCCCTTTCTTTGCTGATATTCTGGCAAGTCAAGTTATTTTTTGACTCATAATTTTGCCTCTTCCAGAATGTGATGCAATTTGGGTCATACCATACGTAGATGTTTAGTCGACTTTTTCACTTAGCAAGGATATGTGTGTGTGTGTGTGTGTGTGTGTGTGTATATGTGTGTGCACACATGGTTGTAGATGATTTCTTTATACATCATAGTTTATTCATTTATCTGTTCAAATTGCTTCTAAGTTTGGGAGTTGTTTTAAAAAATCCTGAAAACCGTCATTTTCAAACTTATATAGCAACCTGTTTTCAACTCCTTCCGATGTGTACCCAAGGATTATGTTGACTAAATCAAATATTAATAGAATATGATTTTGTAGGAAATTGCCAAACTTTAGTACAATGCAGCTGTCATATTTTACATTTTGCCCAGTATGTGAGCAAGTTCCTGCTGTTCCCAGTCCTTACAGATATTTCTATTGCCAGTGCATTGTGTCTCAGTGTTGTAATGGACACTCTGTGCTTTTTCAGTGCCTACGTATGAATAGAGCTGGTTATACAATAATTTTATTAAAATTTATTAAAAATGGACTCTAAGATAGTAGCATCTTCTTGTGTACTTATTATGGAATGATATTAAGAATTTGAACTCTTTCTTGGGCCTTATTAACTACTGTAATGCTATTTTGTGTGATATGTGCTTGCCGTCACAGTGTGACAGTGGGCAAGGACTCTTCAAATAAATTATTGTAAGTGAAATATATACAGTATATCAAATCAAATCATTTTTGCTCATAACCAAAATATACATGTTCTGTGGATTTTCATTAAAGCAAATCATTTTTGATGCTGCACAAGCTAGGTTTTTGCCACGAACACCATTGCATACAAGGCCATACTGCTCAGAATACATCCCGTCACCTAATCTGGAAGATAAGTAGGATTGAACACAGTTAGTATTTGGATGGGAGGCATCTAAGTAGAAACATCTGTGTTTGCTATAGATAGCCCCAAACTTTCAATGATTCAGTGTATGATTTTTATCCTTTTATGATGGTATGAAACTAATTCACATCCGTTTCTACATATTCAGTTGTTACAGTTTTAACCTGAGCAACCTTTACATGAGAGTGTTAAAAACACAGGGCTTTAAAACACAAACATTTTAGTTGCCCCAACCACCCTGCCCCCACATTCACTTTTGATTTTCTAGTCAACAATATAAACTCTCTACAATCTCTGTAGATGCACATGTCCCTTCTAGAGTTTTCTCTTCAAGTGCAATCCTGGTTCTAATGCAAGGATATGCCTGTAACTGATGTTTTTACTTTTGGGAGGCTTGCCACCCAGCTCCTAAATTAATACATGGAGATTTATTCTTACTTATGAATGCCCAGCCTCAGCTTATTTTGTTTCTATCCAGCTTTTCTAACTTAAATTATCCTGTTTCTCTTTAGCTGCATTTTACCCCTGGGCTTTTACCTTTCTTTATATATTTTTGTTTCCTTCTTACTCAGTGACTATCTGTGTTGGTTGAATGGCTGGCCCCTGGCATCCTTCTCTCTTTCTCCTTTTCTTACTCTTCACTTTCTTCCCTAGATTTCTTCTCCTAGATATTGTAGTATGGAGTGGTCTGCGTTCCCGGTGCCCGGCTAGCTTAACTCCCGAAATAATTATACAGAAACTTTATTCATTTAATTACTGCCTGGCCCATTATCTCTAGCCTCTTATTGGCCAACTCTCACTCTTGATCTAACCCATTTCTATTAATCTGTGTGAATTAACCCATTTCTATTAATCCCAATGCCGTGGCTTACCGGGAAAGATTCAGCATGTTTGACCTGGAAACTTCATGGCAGCGGCTCTCTCTGACTCTGCCTTCTTCCTCCCAGCATTCAGTTCTGTCCTCCCACCTATCTAAGTTTTGCCCTATCAAAAGACCAAGACAGTTTCTTTATTTAACCATTGAAAGCAACACAAATGCAGAAGGACCTCCTACACCAGTTTATTCCTTTTGCATACCATCCCTTCCTATCCTTTCACCTACCTAGCTATTGGCCATACAGCTCTTTATTAGACCAGTCGGGTGTTTTAGGCAGGCAAAGCAACACAGCTTCACTGAGTTAAACCAATGCAACATAAAACAATGCAACACATCTTAGCACCATTAAACAAATATTCCACAGTGTAAAAGAATGCACATCTTAAACTATTATTCCACATGATTCCCCTGATTAGAGATACCTCTAAGAATTTGGGGAGGGGAAGAAACTTAAGCCCTGCAAATTGCTGTTTCCCATGATAAGGAAGTAGGAAGGTAAATAAAGGAAAAGCAGAATACTGGTGGAAAGGTAAAACACTGTTAATGATTCAGAGAAATCATAGTTTTATACCTGCATGCAGTCAATTCCAGAGTGAGAAGAGCTTGACCTTGACATACAGATAAGTTTCTTCCCCCAGAACATGAAGATGGAGGTAATAGCATTTTAGTAATGAGCGTATTTCCCGAGTATATCAGTCATGTGTCATTCTTCTGTGGCTTCAGTTTCATTTTTTGTTCAAGTATTGTTTGTGCTTTCATTTTTATAGTTCATCTTGTCCAGTGACAATAAATCATTTTTACCACACATAGAACCTCCAAATGTGATGTCAACAAACATTCCCTAAGTGCTAGAAATTTATAGCAGCTTGTCAGAGTCCATTGAGATGTGAATAGATGACTCTTGATTTGAATGGTACCTATGTTGAAAAGAGCCTTGCACAGTGTCTTACACTGAAAGTTTCTAAGAAGATAATTTCCAGCTTTAAGGAAGAAAATCAGCCAGCAGTAAAGGAAACAGAATAAAGAGAATGAACAGGAAATGTAATTAGCATGATAATTAGCTAATTAAATGAGAAGAAACCAGAGCTGTACTACAGGCTGTGAAAAGGAAGAGGAGGTGGTCAGTTACACAGAGAGATTTGACTTAACTGGGGTGTATTTATTGATCACCGACAAGATGCTGAACTCTGTTCTAGGCTTTTCTAAGTTAGTAACGACAACGTGCTGTCTATTCTAATAGGCTGCTGTGGACAAACATGTTGGTGTCTTCTTTAGAGGTTACACATTGGAAACCTGACTTCAGTCTGTGCAGTTAGGTGCCAGCTACTTCAGGAATGTCGCAAGAGCTACGCCATTCTTTCTGCCACAGGAGTGAGTCCCGGCAGCACCCAAAAGCCTTTCCAGCTGATTTCAGCGTTTCAACCCCTAGAGCCTTCAGAAACAAATCTATACTGTTGACAACCCATGCATTTCAATCAACTAGAAAATTAAATAATTCCTGGAAAATTTTAAAATGGGTGTAATGTGTTGAAATTTTAGAATTTAATGCAAAAGGTATGAATTTGAACAGAGTTAGGGAAATGAAGGGGAAATGAGCAATAGGTTAAAATGTTAAATGTGGCACTGTTTGAGTTCTCACTGGGAAGCCTGGGCAGATATTTAAAGAAAGTGACTTTTGAGCTGGTGCTCACAGGGAGAGGGAGTGGACACAAAAGAACATAGTAGATCCCACCGTTTGGAAGGCTGAGGCAGCAGGCTTTCAATGCCAACTGGTACTATATGGTAGCTATATACTGAGTTCCAAGCCAGTGTGGTGTGAGTGAGACCTATTTCAAAAAATAAAAAAAGAGCAATGGAATAACAGATCCTCGGTGTGGGACCCAGCAGGGGATATTCCAAGAATAGCCCGGTTCTGAGTTTAAATTCTAACTCAGGGCAATTTTCCTAATCTCCAAATACTAAAATGGAGACTTTTTCTGCTGCAATAAAGTTCCTCTTTTGAAATCTTGCTTTGGGTCAGATTAATTCTGTGTCTCTAAAAGGCAAAAAAGAGATAGAATAGGAGAGAGTTAACTTGTAGCCCTTGGTCCCTGCTTAGCCTTAAAGCCACTCAAGAGTAGGCCAGGGACAATGGGGAGTGATGAAAAAGCAGTCCAGGCTTTCCCTTGAATCTGTTTAAAAGGGTAAGAACAGGAAACAGAGGGAGGAGGGATCATATGCTCAAGGAAGAGGGGTGGGGTCCAGATCATGGTTGGGAAAACTGCAGAGACAGCAGAGAGAGCTGACCCAAGCTAATGAGAACTCCTGGACTCTGAACTGACAGCTGAGGATCCTGCATGGAACTGAACTAAGCCCTCCGAATGTGTGACAGCTATATTGCTTGATCTGTGGGGTTACCCTCAGGCAATGGGACTAGGATTTATCCTGGGTGCATGAACTGCCATTTTGGAGCCTATTCCCTAGGAAGGGATACCTTACTCAGCCTTAATGCAGGCAGGAGGGGCTTGGTCCTACCTCAACTTGGTACACCAGACTTTGTTGACTCCCCAAGGGAGGCCCTATGTCCTCTAAGGAGTAGATGGTGGTGGGATTGGGGAAGGTGTGGGGGGGCGCGAAAAGGGAAGGGGGAACTGGAGATAGTATTTAAAATTTTAAAAGTTTAAATAAAAGAAAAGAAAGAAAAGGAAGCACCAAGTGTGTAATGCAGCCTCAAGGTGGAAGGAGAAAGATGAGAAAATTAAACAACAACAGCAACAAACCAAAAAAAATCCTGTAGGTAGAGCTGGGAGCAGGTTTCCTTGAGCCACGAAGTCACTGACCCTCCGGAACAAATTTAGTTGGTTAAGAGAGCAAGGTTCATAACCAATCGTGGTTTCTGTAGAGACACAGTGGTAAGTCTGACCAGTGAAGAAATAGTAACGCCTTAGACAATGAGTATATCTTTTTTCACTGTACATTACAGATATGTTAATAACATTTATAAATCTGTCTTTGCTAACAATGTGCTGGCAAGTTTGACAGACTAATTTTGCATGTGCTACGCTGGAATTCAAGGCGCCTATACCTATACGTCCTGTCATCCCTGCTCCTCCCTGTCTGATGGGATTTCACCACAAGGCACACAGTACTGGTGCCTCAGTATTCTTCCATGTGCAGAAACTATTCAGCCCAGAGCACAACTTTCCTCACTAAAGTCTGTGTTTTAGTAATGCAAAAAGCTTATGTATAGAATTGGCCTGATTTCCTTTTCTTCTAAAGCCTGAGGAAACCCGTGATTGTAACAAGATCGAGTTGCTGTTGGGTCGGGCTGGGAAGATGGATCAGTAAGTAAAGTTCTTGCTGGGTAATCATTAGGACCTGAGTTCAGATCCCCACAACCTACATAAAAGGGTGGGTGTGGCATCACTGCATCTAAAAAAACGAGAAAAAAGTAGATCCAATGCCAACCTCTGGTTTAGACACATGCTCTCGTCAGCAAACACAGTCACAGAGCTTACACATTCACACATATTCACACACACCTCTGTACACACACAACAGGTTAACAATATTTGATACTCTCCTCAGAAGCATCTTGTGGTATATTTTTAAGTGTGTAAGAATTAATATAAAGTAATAAGTTGTGAATGATTTGATACATTTCTGTAGAATATTAATTAAAGCAAATATTGAAGCCAGGGATTTATAATGTCAGGACAAATCAGCTTTGGTTTCTACTCTCTCTATGGCATAGATTTTATTTATTTTTTAAAATGTCTTTTTATGCAGTGCAGCAGGCCTTCCAGGAAACAGCTGCTTTGAGAGAAGTAAAAGATTAGATATATTAAAATGGGAATATGTCTTCATATAAGAAAGAATGGCCTTATTTTTCTTGGATACAAAATGAGAAAGTCAGTGTGGCAGATGGTAGGAGGTATTTGGGATTTGGGGATTAGGTGTAAGGGGGCATTCTGAAGAAAATCAAACTCCCATTCAAGGTGAATGAAATGGCTTTTCCCTTCCTCTTCTTCCTCACCCTGCCTCTACTACAATCCACTCTCAAAAAAGAACCTGTAATCAGTCTTTTATAACTTTATACCTCCTTAGAAATTCAAAATAGCATGCCATTTCTCTGAAGAGTACTTACTATTTAAACAGAAGGCTGGTGATCTCTTTATTTAAAATAATTATAAAACAGCCTACTGCCTTTATATGAAAGACCTAGGATTTTTATTGGGTTTTTTTTTTTTGTGGTTGCACTTTGATCTTTATTTTTTTGCATCTATTTTACATTAAATAAGCTGTGTAGTTCCCATAATTGCTACACAATGAGCTTCTCATTGGCTTTAATTAACCTGTTTTGTTCTTTCTCAACTCCACAATTAATGTGCCTAAGTTTGTCAGCAAATGAAAAGTTGGCTGCAAAAGTTGCATGTTGCTTTATTTACTGTTTGATTCTTGTGCTTCAAATAAAAAAGCATCAACAAAAATAGATGATGATTTTATATTGCACAGTAAACATCACCAATTTTTCCTTGAAGGCATTGTCCCAGGAATTATTTTTTTTTCAAAAAGGTATTGCTTTTGGTTTTGTGGGAAATGTCAGTTGGAATAGGAAGATAGTAATCTAGTATATTTGTATTGGGGGACTCGGGGATTTAGCAGTAAAAATAAATCATACTTAAAAAATGAGAAATTGCAGTAAGAGGGATAGAGCAGAATTGCTGAACTTAGCAACATTAGAAGTGGTTACTTAGAATAAAGGCTTTTTAAAAGCTTTTTATTTCGATTAGTCACCGTAAATAGATCAAAATCAGAATTCTTAATTTTTATAAATCTGGAAATAACGCGTGGAACTTTCCCTCTGCCTTCAATCTCCCAAACTCCTGAAGACATATGTTTTTTAGAAGCATAATGAGAGAAAATTAGACTTATCAGACATCTGAAAGCCTTACATCAAAGTCTGAAATAAATTATATTTTCCTTTTCTCAACAAAAGAACAACAAAAGGACTATTTGGGAGGAGTTCAGTGAACGGAATGAGTGTGTGTTTGGTCTGTGATCCTCAGATACCATAGTGAGGTTAACCTGATTGTTGCTCTTCCATTGGTGCCATTGAGCAACTCCTGCAGCTGGGTGTGCCTCTGTGATTTTGCATGTGAGAGCCCACTGGAGAGAAAAAGTGTTTTGTTGCTTTGGAAACATCATTTTTAACCTCTTTGCATCTGAATTTTCTAAGAAAAACATCCACTTAATCTCACATTGGCCTCCTAGGAACAATTTAATAGTTCCTCTAAAAACCTGTAAGGGCTCTCAAGGTAGAGGATGCAGTTCTGTAAAGGCCTCCTCAGACACTGTCAATCTTAATTTAAGGAATTGCAAGCCTGATAGAGTTATTTACCAAGCCATCAGTTCCAGAGAACACTTCTAAAGAAGTTGCTAAAATGTTAGTCAAATCATGATCAGGAAATACATGTTGACTTTGTTTGTTGAATGTAACAAATAGGTTCTGTATGGACAGTGTAACTTCCATACCTTAAGTGACAGCAACTTAAGGGAATATCCCTGAGGTGCCATTGAAATGACCTTTGGAGCAGCTTCTCTACCTCTGTATGTTACTCTGAGTTGTGGGATTTGTAGGCCAGTGTTGGCAGACTTCTGGAAGATTCATTTTGGACATCTGGACATCCTCCAGATGTCTCTCATAGAGAACCTGTTTCTCAGAGAGTCAGTGCCATATTAAGCTCAGATAGAGCATCACTTGGGGGAAGTCAGTTGCTCCAGTGGTGCTTGTTATTAAGGCAGGAATGGTTTCCCATTGATATATGCCTTAGTCACCATTCACCATGACCAAGGCAACTCTTATAAATGAAAGCATGTCGATAGGCCTGGAAGCTGCTTGATGTGGCCATGGCCTTCACGCTGTACTCCCTGCTGCAGGCGGCCCTGCTGTGCGTGAACACCGTCACCGTGCTGCACGAGGAGCGCCTCCTCAAGAATGTTGGCTGGGGAACAGACCAGGGAATTGGCGGATTTGGAGAGGAGCCAGGAATTAAATCTCAACTCATGAACCTGATTCGATCTGTACGAACTGTGATGAGAGTGCCATTGATAATAGTAAACTCAATTACTATTGTATTGCTTTTGTTATTTGGCTGAACCTCATTGGGAAACCAGAGACTCAGAAGAGACGCCCAGAAGTTACTATTTCCATTGGGATTGGAATAGCCATGTTTTAGCAGGCTCATCTTGCAGTTGACAAAAATGTAAAGTTGACAATAAAACCAGTTTCTATTTAAAAAAAAAAAAAGAAAAGAAAAGAAAGCATGTAACTGGGACTTGCCTGTAGTTTCAAAAGTTTGGTCCATTATCATCATGCCAAGGAGCATGATGTTAGGCAGACAGGGTGCTGGAAAAGTAGCTGAGAACTACATCCTGATCCATAAACAGAGGGAGAGAGAGAAAGAGAGAGAGAGAGAGAGAGGACTGGGCCTGACATTGGCTTTTGACACACCAAAGCACTTCCCTAGTGACACATTGAGGCCTCCAATGAGGCCACACACCTCCTAATCCTTCTAATTCTTTTAATGAGTTGCACTAGCTGGTGAGTGGAACTCCCTAAAGCATTCAAATGTATGAGCCTGTGGATGCCATTCTTATTCAGACAGCCACCTGTGCATATGTTGTGAGCAATGTGGGGCCCCTTTGTTCCATCCTGCCCTGCTAGGCCGAAATAATCACACAGAAATTGTATTAATTAAATCACTGCCTGGCACATTATTTCTAGCCTCTTATTGGCTAACTCTCACATCTTGATTAACCCATTTCTGTTAAATCAGTGTATCACCATGTGACTGTGGCTTACCGGCAAGATTCTAACCTAGGTCCTTCTCAGACAGGAGATTCATGGCGTCTCTCTGTCTCTGCCTTCTTCCTCCCAGAATTCAGTTCTGTCCTCCCTGCCTATCTAAGTTCTGCCCTATCAAAAGGCCAAGGCAGTTTCTTTATTCAACCAATAAAAGCAACACATAGAAAGAAGGACCTCCTACACCATGCATATGTTAATGAGTCTCAATAATTCTTTAATGCATTGTTAACACAAAATAAGATGAATATGACTGATGATCTTTTTAATTAATGATGTTAGATTCTTGTTCACCTGCTGATCCCAACCAACTGCATGAACAAATGGCAAAACCATTAGAGTAATGATGGATGGGAAGAAGTTGAGCCACATGAAGTAATGGGATCATGGGTTATGGAATGCTTAATGACACTCAACTGTTAGGGCTATAGTTCTTTACTGATATCAATTCAGTTATACTGTGTGAGAAGCAGTATCATTAATTTGGATGTTTTATATTATATCATTGCATTGCTGTGAAATTCATAATGAAACAACAGAGTACTTATAAAATTCACATTTAAATGTACAATGGTACAATCAACTCTGGGGATATTTAATTAAATTTAAGTATCAGGTAAATAACTGGTTTTTTTTTTTTTAGCTATATAAGATGCTCTGAGGTAGAAGTAGGTACAAATGTTTTTGAGTTCCTGAACACCACTCAAGATGTTTTATTTGTTAAATTCAATAGATTTATATTACCTTGTTGGCTCCAAATTTGTCTTAATTCTCTCTACTGTCCTAATTTTCAATTCTCAAGTTTCCAAATTTTTCCACTTTAATATCTTTTTAAAAGTATTTTCTGAGTTGGAGAGATGTCACAACAGTTAAGAGCACTTGGAGCTCTGGCGAAGGAAACAACTTCAGTTCCCAACACCTACTTGGTGGGTCAGTAATGCACACCTTGCATCCTGGCACTCAGGGAGACAGAGGCAGACGGATCTCTATGAGTTTGAGGTCAGCCTGCTCTACAGAGCGAAGTCCAGGATAGCCAGAGATACACAGAGAAACCCTGTCTCACAAAACCAAAACAACAACAACAAAAAATGTTTGTCACTCCAGTCTCAGAGGATCAGATGCCCTCTTCAGGCCTTTATAGGAACACATGTGGTGCACAGACATACGTGCAAGCAAAACATGCATACACAAGCAGAAATAAATAATTTAGTAAAGTATTTCCTGGTCTTGGTGTTAGAGTTCAAAATGAAAAAAACAGAAGCCAAAATAATTTTTAAAATATTAAAATATTAAATTTACACAAGGCAAAGGAAGGATTTTTAAAAGTTTAAGTCTGCCTTTTACTTGTACTCTCCATATAAAACAGAGTGATCAAATCTAGAATTGAAGGTCTTTTGTTTCTAAAGACAAATCTCAGAAATGTTATTTCATGAGTCTGTAACAAAAACAACAACAAAAATAATGAGACTGAGTCAATCACTGGGCCACTATCATAGCAATTAAAAGCCTTGGACTTCACCTTAAAGTGTCTACTTACCTCTTGGCATTAATCACTCAGCGCCAGGACGAACAAGCAGGCCTCTCCCTGCAAAGGGTTTAAGGCCAGTATGTGAGTGAATAGCATTGGCATTTAGGACAAGGCTCCAGAATGTCATTGCTTTTATGAATGCTTAAAGTAGTGATGGATCCCAAGTTTTAGATATGCTAGTTGAGTAGGAATACATATAGGCTCCCCCAACTTCTATATCCTAATATTTTTTCTTAATAATAGAAGCAAGTGATAGAAAAAAAAACCCAGATTGCTTGTTTATTTATTCAACGAGTATTGACTGAAAGTCTCCTGTGTGCTCAACCCTATATATAGTGCTGAGGGCGAATGATTTTTTGAAGGGATATGATCGTTATGGTTTGAGCATATGATGGCCTCAGAGATTCTCATGTTGAAAACTGTGTCCCAGTTTGTGGCACTACTGAAATGTCATCCCACCAGCGGTTTGAAATAAGCTGTTAGAGGGACCCTGGTAGGAGGAAGTATGTCACTGAGCACTTGCTTTTAGAGGACAAAATTTGTTGCTAGTCCCTTCCGGTCTGTCTTCGCACCGTGCAGCCCAGGGTGGGCAGTTTGGCTTTACTATGTCACTCCACCCTCATATTTTGTTCTTGCCAAAGGCCTCAAGCAATCGAGCCAGATAATCATGAGCAAAAATCTCTGAAAATATGGCAAAAAATGTCTTTCTTCACTTAGGTTGTTTTCTCACTGAATTGAAAGCTAACACAGAACCTCTCATTAAAGAAATGAAATTGATCAATTTTTTTTCTTAGAAACCATTATGAGAAACACTAGAAAAAAAAGAGAAAAGATGCCATGAGCCAGTGGAATAGAACGCCTCATCATAGGGTGTGGAATTCTCAGGAAAAAGACAGGCAGGAGAGAGCCTGAGGAAAACACACAGTGTATTTGGGGATATCTTCATCATGTTGCTTCTTGAACAAAAGTGTGGGGCCTCAGATACAGTTATATAGGACTTTATTCTCTGCAACATACAAAGAGATTCTATTAACTGTTGGTGTGAAGGTTGTAGGCTGAGTGTTGTGATGTGTTCTGGTAATCCCAGCACTCAGAGGCTATGAAGAACCAGAGGGCAAGTTGGGCTCTACAGGGAGACCCTGATCAAGTAGGAGTGAGATTATTAATTACTTGCCACTATATCTTGGCAAATATCCTCCTCACATTTCTCCTTCTTACCCAAGCACAGGCTTGCTTAACATTTACGAGATCAGCGACTATGCCTGGTGGGTGTTTCTGGTAAGTGGTTAGGAAAAGTTCAAGTGTGTATGGTTTAACTTGACACCTGCAGAGGCTCTGCCTTGATTTTCCCTTCCACTTGATTAATCTTGTGAGGCTTCACTGGTTCCTGGTCACTTGACAAAAAGGTTACAAAAATAAATTGAATGCTAAATATGGATCGTGTTAGACTTTTTAAGGTCTCTAGTAGCTGACGTCTTTTATGGAATTATGTCAATGATAATAGCTCAGCACTAAACATGCTTTACAGTTGTCTCTGTCCATTGTTTCAGCAGAACACCCACAATGCCCAACACAAATCCTAGGCTTTGGCCAAACTAGCCAAATACCCTTCCCCTACCATAGTCTATGTTACCTCACATCTAAGCAAACTACCCTCATCAAAATGATCACATCATAAGATGGTCTTCATAAGATCATCACTCTCCAAGTCACACCAGTTTTACTCCTTCCTGATTTTCAGTGTTAACTATTAGAGGAAATGTTTTTTGCTCCATCTCCTGTGAGAATGAAGATTATTCTCAGCAACAGACTGTTGGCATTCCAGTAAACGGCCATCACTGGGTGGGGCATACAGTTTTGTGAAGGGCCCAGAGAGGCTCCCGGTTGACAAACGTGAGGGAAGCAGAAAGGAAATGGCTACTCTATGAAATTTCAGTACTTGTGTCGAGAACACAGCCAGCGGTGACACACTGGGCTTCCATTAGGTCTCTGTATGCTCACCTACCCATCAGTGGAATGATTGAGGAGAATGGGCCTTTGGTTGAAATCTGAAATTTCGTTGGTGACAAATACATCCTTAGGTTTCCTGTGAGGACAGCTGTCATGCTCTCTGTTTCTCAAGCCCAGAAAATCAGTTACTCCTTGAAGAAAATTATATTGAACTTCGTTCAAATGTAGCAACTTCAATTCAGCAGGCCACAACAATTAAAAAGAAGGATATCAGAAAGCTTTTGGGTGGATCTATTTGTCTGAAAAAGGAACAGTACTCAACAGGCTAATTAATAAGATCTGCTCAGCCCCAGAGGCAAGATCCTGGATTATAAATACACTTCATGATGCTTTGGGGACAAAGGAAATGGTACTGTTCTAAAATAGTTATGCAGGTTCTTCAATGTTGTTCCATATTCTTGGATGCCTCTCACATGAGTAAGCCTTACTTTGTTCACCTTCATCGTTCCTAGGTTTAAAATATACAGCACATTTTTGTTATGTAGTTAAATCTCATTTGTATGGCACACCCATATCCTATGTATTTTTACCGACTTTTTTTACTTTCAGTTAATTTTCTACCTAGTCTTTAAATTCTCAAGCACTTTCTTTCCATATTCAATGCTGAGCGAATGCATGTTGCTGGGTTGCTGCGAGATAACAGAGACTTCAGAATAATTTCCAAGCAACAGAAGTGCTGTATCATCACTGAGAACTTTCAGGATGCCTGTGCTAATCTGCTGTGGTTCCATAACAGATTAATTGCCTCCAATCATGAAGAAGTTAAAATACTCTTAGAATGTAGAGCTACACTTGAATAACAATGAGGTTCTTTTTTAAAAAAAACTTTAAATCGGTGCCAAGTCCAAAGATTGAGTGTCTTCTATTGCTTAAGTTGACCTTATTTATTTAGTGGTAATCATTTTTTAAGACGGTGCAGAACATTGAGTTGGAATGGATACAATTCCAGCCTACAGTATACATTACAGGAATCCTTACAAGCAGCCAAAGGTTACATATTGTGTATAATAATATGTCAGCCATGAAAGTAAGCACTAGCCTGTTTCCAGGATCTCAGAATAAACCTTCCCAAAGGCACCAACGTTGTCTGTTCTCCTTGTGATTATTTCTCATAGGAAACCAAAGTTTCAGACTATTCGAAACATAAAGATTCCCTTTTCTCATAAACTAGATATAAAGTTAAAGAAAAAAATAGAAGGAAAAATAGCTTATCAGAAGGAATAGATTCATTTAATTTTTGTAACGGAGGACTTAATTAAACTTTACTGTATATAGGAAACGTAACTCATACAGTTGAGGGAGCTCATATTTTTGTCAATATAGAGACATATAAATGTCACTAATATGCATTATATGAACAAAGCAAGGTTCAGCTAAGTGTGTGATATGCTATCATCTATCAGTTAAAGAAGAATATAGAGGCTCCAGTATCTGTGCAAAGGATTGTTGGGATGTCTACGGTTAGGCTGGATGTGTTTGAGAGGGAACATGGGATGACAGCTGAAAAAAGAAAGAGGGAAGCTTTTCCTAGAATTCACTTCCTGGACACTCTGTCTTCTAAGCTCTGAACCGAGGAACAATGGTAGCTTAATAGCTACTTTTAAAAATAAACCTCATGGAAGTAAGAGAACTAAGGGCATTTAAGTGTGATGCAGCCCATAGAAGCTTCCGTTTGTTTGTTTGTTGTTTTTGTTGGAAGCAATAATAGACATGTCAAGGCTTTAGAAGCCTATGTGAGAAAACATCCTGAAAGTTTTCCTGGCTGATCTTATTGACACAAATTTGTCAAGACTGGGTTTTGAAGTGTAACTAGAAGGTTCCCATGAAATGGAAAATGGAAAAATGTATGCTTCTCTATGGAAAGGCAGGAGAGTAAAATGCATAATGTTGACCAAATTGATTATGAGATATTTTGCCCGTGCAAAATTCGAACACTATTGTTGAAGAAAATTGAACCTTGGAAAATTACCTAGAGGTCATCAGTAACCCTTTGTGGGCCTGCCATGATGTACCCCCTCACTAGAGAACTATGTTTCAATGTGACCATTATGCTTAAAGAACTTTTTTCTTTTTATTATTTATATCCATGATATATAACGTAATGTATTAGAAATATGATATTTGTCAAATGATATAAAAGAAGGGATAAACTACACAAAATTAAAAGCTGCCTAGATTTAGGTTTAGGATGCAGTCAAGTGCTCTGAAATATGTGTACGTAGCATTCTGAACTCATGTAAAAATAGTAAAAGTAGTTCCGAATTTATTAGGGAAAAGACAGCATTTTAGATAAGTAACTTTGAAGTGATAAAAAGAAAAATTTGAAAGAAATAAACTTTATGAGACCAAGAAATGTGTGACATTTACTAGATACACACACACTTACTCATTTAAGCATGCAAATGCTATCATTTCTAGGAGTGAACTCTAATAGGAACGTATCGGGTCTGTATTTTCTCATACCAGAAATAAACCATCCCAACATATCATCACAATTCTAGTAGCATGTGGTGTAATAGAATATAGATGAAACAATGATGTTCCCTGAGTTTCGTGTAGTAGATGGTTGGACGGTAAAATCATTATCCCACATATTCAAATTCTAACAATTCGTGGATTTTTGTTGCATGGTATATAGTGTGAACGTCTAATTTCATCTCCTAAAAGATGCTATGTTTGAAGCAAATGACTGGATCAGCCTACAAAGATTAAATAGTATAAGAGTATGGAAGCTTTGTGTGTGCCCACTATGGCACTGGCTGCATTGAAGAGTAAATACAGAATCATTAAACACTGAGAAACATTATGATTAAGTGATAAAGAAAATGAGGTTACTAGACTATAATTTTACACAAGAGCAGAAATGCCAATGGACTAGAAGAGATAAAAATTCCAATAAGAAATCTTGGTAAATCTAAAAAGGTAGATTAAGCTAAAAATGAATTTTAATATAGTATGATTGGAGGGAGAAAATTATTCAGAGAAAGTTTCCAAATTCAATGCTTATTAAATTATATTGCTATTAAATCATACATCAGTAAATAACTAACAGAAGCAGGTAGCATTGTAATATTTATAAACTATGTACCCTCTTTATAATATTTAGTAATTATAAATAGTATGTGAATTATGATTTAGTTTGTTTTAAAAAATAAGGCAGGAATAATTGTCTACTAATGACAAGTCATTAGCAAAAGACTTAATATGGACTTTTAAAACAGTTCACTGTGGACTGAATGGAGTATAATTGATAGATATCAATTTTTTTATTGTTCTGAGGATCTGAATTCTAAAGCCAGGGGATCAGAAAAATCAGGCCAAATTACAGGCTCCAGATTGCTGACTTAGCCTTATATTCTTAGCGGATAAAAAGCACAAGAAAGCTCTCCATGGTTCGTATTATCAATCACATTTATGACAGCATCACACTCATGCACTAATAGCATCCACAGGCCACCCAACCATAAATGTCTGTGGTTACACTGAAGTCATCATGGAGAGGATTCCTTTAGGTAGGTGGGGCACAGCCACATGGCCCACAATTATGGAATTAAACTTTAATCAAAGTGCTTTTATTTTTAGACATAGTCTTCCTTACTGATTTCTCATCCTTGGATAATGAAGTTGTGCACTACAGAAGAACTACCTTTTCAAGGCTTACCATGTTCCCAGTTTGTAAATGAATGACATGCACCAAAATACATTCTAAAGCAGCATTAAATGGTTTATCATGAACACAAAGTTTATAAATGTTTGAGAGATAGCATATGGTACTATGTATTTTCTAAATTTTATATAAACAAATGACAAAGAAAATATCTAGTAGAATTTGGCCTTTACATCTTCATGCGTGAAGTACATCAAAATAAATACCTATATTTCAAATTTTTCAAAATAAGTTTCAAGACAAATTAGTATAAAATGCATCTGTGAAGACTGTCATTGATGCATTTACATAGGAAATTAATTAGCCTATCTCACTCCCAGATAGTTTAAGCAAAAAAAAAAAAAAAAAAAAGAATCATAGGCTTACTGGTATCCTTTATTCTCAGAAAAAGATGACGTTTTGGGACTTTTACTATAATAAGTGAAAAAATGGATGTCAGTCAACTGACTTGAGGATAGTGATGTGAGAACAGCATCTTTGGGGAAAACCGCCTCTCAAGATACATGTGATAAAACTCAGATTCAGAGAGTTCTTACAAATCAGTACAAAAAAGATCAGCACTTGGAAGGAAATATGAACTGTATCATACATTTAATTTCAGAATTATCTATGTAATAGCTAGCTCTCACCTAAAAAGGAATAAAAAAGAGCTTGCTCTGCATCCAAATGTGAGTGACTTTGCCGCAGGATCACGGATTCAGACTACCCAAAATGGTGTTCCACTGTAACAGCCAATTTATAAAAATTTTGACTACAGAACAAAAGGAAGGTCATATAGCAAGGCATTTTCAGGTACAGTGGTGGAAATATCAGGTAGGCAGGTTATGGAGAAAGACATCGTTGGATGGAAGTTTCAGATACTGTCTGATTGCGTTTTGATACTTTTGGATTGCTGGAGTCTATTGATCTGTTAGGTTATTGCATCCCATAATGTTTCAGGAGGTAGTCACAGGATGTCAATTCAGACACAGAAGTGGACAGTGAATGGCTATTAAGATGGCAAAAGATAACTCAAAGTAATTTGACATTAAATCTGTAACTTTTGCAACTCTCAGTAATCATGACTTTCTAATTAGTCACTCAGCCTTGTGTAGCTTCTTTAAAGGAGGTATGTTTTATTTCTGGAAACCTCTGTTCACAAATAATCTCAAGTGGCTACAATGCACATTATAAAATTTAAGCTTACCTGTAATAAAATTAAAATTAAATGACATATGCATGACTCAGTTATTTTACATATATACACAGACATATAATATCAAGCACTTTTCTAAAATAAAAAACTGACATATTAATAAATAGCGAATAATTAAAAATTCTTCCTTGTAGTAATTTGCACTATAGTGGAGAGAGACAAATAATAAGTATAAGTAAGGAAAATACATGCTATGTATTTTAATAGTTTCTGTAATATGTGGTATTATGGTTTATTTCATCATTTCTCACTTCTCTTTCTTCCTACCTACTTGGCATTCTCTTTCCTGGGGACGAATAGTTTTCCCACTCAGAATTCATTAGTTGCTTGTAGTTATTTGCGTAAGACTGAAGCCACGTGTGCTCTTCTTGGTTTGGCTTATCCACCGCTGCTGTCCTTGTTGAACTCATGTTTAGGTATCCATGTTAGTGAGCCTTGGTGAATGCAGCTTCTGACATTTCTGGAACACACAATCTTTCGATCCAGTCTTCTGCAATGATCCCTGAACTCAGGTGTAGAAGTTCTCTTGGATATGTATCTATTGGGATTGGGCTCAACCACTTGGCATTGTGATTTGCTGTGGTTTTCTAATCGTCTCGGTTGCAAAGGGAAGTTTTTTTTCATGAGGGATAAGTACTACATTTATCGGTAAGTACAATGAAAAGTATGTCTAATGTAGTAAGGCATTACTGGTTTAGTTAAAGATTTTTCAAGATTCTCCTCCAAGATTCATGACTTCGTATCACTAGTGGTTGGCTAGGTTTTCAGTACCATGCATAATTTTCTTCTTATTGAGTAGGTACTAAACAGTGCCAATTACTATTGGAAACAAAAGCAGGGGAGATAGATAGGGACTATTTATGTTAGAATTTCACCAACAGAGTATCATCTTCTATTAAGATCCCCAGTGGAGATTTTCTAAGAGGAAAAAAATGAAACAACATTGAATTAGACTTTAGGAATGAGACAGCAGACATGTCAGACAGAAAGCAAGCTAGAAGCTTCAGCAAGTGCACATATTTTGAGATGAGAATATGTCTGATATGAACAAGACATCCACTGTGGCTTTAGCAGTATAATTTGAGGTAGAGGGGTAGAGGTCGTAAAATCTAAGGGGTGAAGGAATTACAACTCACATAGTCTTTGCAATTTAGAAAAAAAGAACATGAACTCAGAAAGGCAAGGAAGATTTGGATTATTTAGACTAAGGGTTTTTCTATATAAAAATATCTGCCTAGCCAGACAGTGGTGGCACACACCTTTAATCCCAGCACTTGAGATGCAGAGGCAAGTTGAGGCCAGCCTGGTCTACAGAGTGAGTTCTAGGAGAGGCTGCAAAGCTATGCAAAGAAACCCTGTCTCAAAATGAATGAATGAATGAATGAATGAATAAATAAAACCATCTACATAAAGTGTAGAATGAATGAGGTCAGGTACAAAGTAAAGCTATAATTTATGAGATTAAGATAGAAACATCAGTGGTGATATTAGCTTGGGAAGAGGATGTGACGATATATTGGAAGGTATATCTAGTAGGGTACCCTGATTCTCAGATGTGGAAACTGAGAGAAAAAAATGTCAGAATATCTATCAATGCCTACTCAAGACAAATTGCTGTTCCTGTCCTTTATAATATTTTCCAGTAAACATTATGTCAAGCACCAGCCAGACCTAAGTGAAACCGTATTTCCTGCAATGCTGTGTGCTCTGTGCACAGCTCTTCATAACATGCTCTTTCCATATTTAACCACAAGCTCTACTTTGAATTTACACAAGCCAATATGGAATATTGCTTGCATAAGATTGATTTCAATTATGATTATCTTCTTTATCTGATTAATTATGTAACTGATGATATCTATGCCATGGATCCATGCTTTCTAAGTCACATATTTTTAACCTAGATATCTAGATAGACTAGACACACCACCCTGAAGTCATTCTGTATCAGGACCACCTCCCATGAGTTGATACCATTTGTTGTACTAGGAATTTCAATGAGGTGTTTGCACAGGCATCTAACTGTGTTTCTCTTTCCAGAATGGTTAAAGGAGTGGATATTGTACATGTTGCTAATCTTTACTTTCCAAGAGAATCAAATGTGACTTACAAAGGTCTCCCCTAAAGAACCCAGAATGATAGAGTGTTCATTAACTGCACAAAGAACGGCAGTCAGGTGGGCAGTCCCTGCTCAGTGAAAGGATGGAAGCTCAGTTTGTGCCGTCACATTTGAAGCACAAATTTTGCATTCAGGTAGAGACATCAGTTCCACAATTGCTGTGCAACACTAGAATTCAGGAGGTTATCTGGAACCTTGGTATAAATTTGGGAATCATTAGCATATAAATAGTATTTAAAATCATGAGATAGGAAGTGATCACCAGGAGATTGAGAACAGATTGAAAAATGAAACTTAAAATAGCAACTCTAGGATAAATAAATGGAAGAGGTAAGAGATGAATCATCTGAGTATTGCCTATATTTAGGATTTAATTAGAAATTGTTTGCATCATCCATGAAATAATCACAGAAATGAATAAATATGTTTAATACTATTTCCTAAACATAATAAGATACTTACAAGAATCAAATGGTAGAAAATAGTTGATATTGTAGATAAAAACACAAAAATCAAGTAAAATAAACTCAAAACCCATTTAATTTTACAAATGCCAAAAGCACATTTCTGCTTTAGATAGATATTTTGTTTTCCTTGGGAGAGTTTTCAAAACTTAGTAAGGAATTACTCACATGTGGCAAACTTCCAGGGATGACATCAAAAGGTAAACAGAGAAGCATGAGAATAGATCTGGCTTTTGTTGAAAGTTTTAAAATAGCTCCACATTTTTGAAAGTATAAAAGAGGTTTGGTAATTACATGTATGCAATTTTTGCTTAAAATTATTTCTACTATTGTAACAGACATTTATGTCTTTATCATTCCTGTTTCATGGATTATTTTAAACTGAGAACATCTTCAAAACTAACAAGTGCTTTAGGAGCATCTTTTTTGACATTTAAACCACATTTCAAAGTGGAGAACAATAAGAAATGATCCTGTTGTAAAAGAAAAACAAACTGTTTAGAAGCATTAAAAACAGCACCGTGGTTTATGAAATGATTTTTAACCTATTTTTTATACATTTTTATTGATATTTATTGAGCTCTACATTTTTCTGTGCTCCCATCCCTGCCTCTCCCCTCCCCCTTTCAATCCTCCCCCAAGGTCCCCATGCTCCCAATTTACTCAGGATCTCTTGTCTTTTTCTACTTTCTACTTCCCATGTAGATTAGATCTACGTAAGTCTCTCTTAGTGTCCACATTGTTGTCTAAGTTCTCTGGGATTGTGGTTTGTAGGCTGGCTTTCTTTGTTTTATGTTTAAAAAACACCTATGAGTGAGTACATGTGATAATGTCTTTCTGTGTCTGGGTCACCTCACTCAAAATAATGTTTTCTAGCTTCATCATTTTCCTGCAAAATTCAAGCTGTCGTTATTTTTTTCTGCTGTGTAGTATTCCTTTGTGTAAATGTACCACATGTTCCTTATCCATTCATCGGTCGAGGGGCATTTAGGTTGTTTCCAGGTTCTGGCTATGACAAACAAAGCTGCTATGAACATAGTTGAGCACATGTCCTTGTGACACGATTGAGCATCCTTTGGATATATACCAAAAAGTGGTATTACTGGGTCTTGAGGAAGGTTGTTTCCTAATTTTCTGAGAAATCGCCACACTGACATTCAATGGGGTTGTACCAGCTTGCATTCCCACCAGCAATGCAGAAGTGTTCCCTTTACCCCACAACCTCTCCAGCATAAGCTGTCAGTGTTTTTGATTTTGGCCATTCTTACAGGTGTTAAGATGGAATCTCAGAGTTGTTTTGATTTGCATTTCTCTGATGACTAAGGATGTTGAACATTTCCTTAAGTGTCTTTCAGCCATTTTAGATTCCTCTGTTGAGAGTTCTCTGTTTAGGTCTGTACTCCATTTTTTTATTGGATTACATGATCTTTTGGTGTCCAGATTCTTGAGTTCTTTGTATATTTTGGAGATCAGACCTCTGTCTGATGTAGGGTTAGTGAAGATCTTTTCCAATTCTGTAGGCCGTCGTTTTGTTTTGTTGACCATGTCCTTTGCTTTACAGAACCTTTTCAGTTTCAGGAGGTCCCATTTGTTAATTGTTTCTCTCAGTGTCTGTGCTTCTGGGGTTATATTTAGGAAGTGGTTCCCTGTGTCAATGCATTCAAGTGTACTTCCGACTTTCTCTTCTATAAGGTTCAGTGTGGCTGGCTTTATATTGAGGTCTTTGATACATTTGGACTTGAGTTTTGTGCATGGTGATAGATATGGATCTATTTTCATTCTTCTATATGTTGATATCCAGTTATGCCAGCACCACTTGTTAAACATGCTTTCTTTTTTCCTTTTGATATTTTTTGCTTCTCTATCAAAGATTAGGTGTTCAAAGATGTGTGGATTGATATCCAGGTCTTCTATTTGGTTCCATTCATCCTCCTGTCTGTTTTTATGCCAATACCAGGCTGTTTTCAGTACTGTAGCTCTGTAGTAGAGTTTGAAGTCTGGGATTGTGATTCCTCCACAAGTTCTTTTATTGCACAGGATTGTTTTGGCTATCCTGGGTTTTTTGCTTTTCCATATGAAGATGAGTACCTTTCTTTCTAGGTCTTTGAAGAATTTTGCTGGGATTTTGATGGGCATTGCATTGAATCTGTAGATTGCTTTTGGTAAGATTGCCATTTTTACCATGTTACTTCTGCCTACCCAAGAGCTTGGGAGATCTATACACTTTCTGGTGTCTTCTTCAATTTCTTTCTTCAAAGATTTAAAGTTCTTGTCATACAAGTCTTCCACTTGTTTGGTTAGAGTTACTCCGAGATATTTTATGCTATTTGTGGCTATTGTGAAGGGTGTTGATTCTCAGATTTCTTCTCCAGCCCTTTTATCTGTGTACAGGAGGGCTACTGATTTTTTTGAGTTAATCCTGTATCCTGCTACATTGCTGAAAGTGTTTATGAGTTGTAGCAGTTCCTTGGTAGAATTTTTGGGATCACTTATGTAAACTATCATATCATCAGCAAACAGTGAGAGTTTGACTCCTCTTTTTCAATTTGTATCTCCTTGATCTCCCTTTGGTGTCTTATTGCTCTAGCTAGGACCTCAAGAACTATATTGAATAGATATTGAGTAAGTGGATAACCTTGTCTTATTCCTGATTTCAGTGGAATCGCTGGGAATTTCTCTCCATTTAGTTTGATGCTGGTTTGCTGTATATTGCCTTAATTATGTTTAGGTATGTTCCTTGTATCCCTGCTCTCTCCAAGACCTTTATCATGAAGGGAAGTTGTATTTTGTCAAATGCTTTTTTGGCATCTAATGAGATGATCATGTGGTTTTTATTTTTCAGCTTGTTTATGTGGTAGATTACATTGACAGATTTTCGTATGTTGAACCATCTCTGCATCTGTGGGATGAAGGTTACTTGGTCATGGTGGATGATGGTTCTGATGTGTTCTTGGATTTGATTTGACAGTATTTTATTTAGTATTTTTGCATCAATGTTCATGAGTCGGATTGGTCTGCAATTCTCTTTCTTAGTATTGTCTTTCTGTGGGTTGGGTATCAGGGTAATTGTAGCCTCATAAAAAAAGTTTGGCAGTGTTCCCTCTGTTTCTCTTGTGAAGAATTATTTGAGGAGTATTGGTATTAGTTCTTCTTTGAAAGTCTTGTAGAATTCTGAGCTGAAACCATCTGGTACTGGACTTTTTTTGGTTGGGAGACTTTTGATGACTGTTTCTATTTCTTCAGCAGTTATAGGTTTGTTTAATTTGCTTATCTGGTCTTGATTTAATTTTGGTAAGTTATACTTATCAAGAAAGTTGTCCATTTCCTTTAAGTTTTCCAATTTTGTGGAGTACAGGTTTTCAAAATATGACCTGATGGTCCTCTGTATTTCTTCCTTGTCTGTTGTTATGTCCCCCTTTTCATTTCTGATTTTGTTAATTTGGATATTTTCTCTTTGCCTTTTGGTTAGTTTGGATAAAGGTTTGTCTATTTTGTTGATTTTCTCGAAGAACAAACTCTTTGTCTTATTGATTCTTTGTTTTGTTTTCTTTGTCTCTATTTTGTTGGTTTCAGCTCTCAATTTAATTATTTCCTGCCATCTAGTTCTCTTCGGTAAGTTTGCTTCTTTTTGTTCTAAAGTTTTCAAAAGTTCTGTTAATTCACTAGTGTTGGATTTTTCCAATTTCTTTATGTAGGCATTTAGTGCTATGAACTTCCCTCTTAACACTGCTTTCATTATGTCCAATAATTTGAGTATGTTGTCTGGTCATTTTCATTGAATTTTAGGAAGTCTTTAATTTCCCCCTTTATTTCTTCCTTTACCCATTGATGATTCAGGTGAGCATTGTTTAATTTCCATGTGTTTGTGGGTTTTCTGGAATTAGTATTGTTGTTGACTTCTAGTTTTAGACCATGGTGATCTGATAAGATACATTGGGTTATTCCAATTTTTTTTTTTGTGTTTGTGGAAGTTTGTTTTGTTACCGAGTATGTGGTCAGTTTTTGAGAAGGTTCCATGAGGTGCTGAGAAGAAGGTATATTCTTTTCTGTTTGGATGGCATATTCTATAGATGTCTTTTAAGTCCATTTGAGTCATAACATATTTTAGTTCTCTTATTTCTTTGTTCATTTTTTGTCAGATTGACCTGTCCAGTGGTGAGAGGGGAGTGTTGAAGTCTCCCGCTATTAGTGTTGGGGTTTAATATATGATTTAAGCTTTAGAAGTGTTTCTTTGACATATGAAGGTGTCCTTGTATTTGGGGCATAGATGTTCAGTATTGAAATGTCCTCTTGATGGATTTTTCCTATGACTAATATGAAATGACCTTCTTTGTCTCTTTTGACTAAAGTCTATTTTGTTAGATATTAGGATAGCTACACCCACTTGTTTCTTAGGTCCATTTGATTGGTTTATTTTTTCCCAACCCTTTACTCTGAGACAATGTCTGTCTTTGAGGTTGAGATGCATTTCCTGTATGCAGAAGATGGGTAGATTCTGTTTTTGTATCCAGTCTGTTAGCCTGTGCCTTTTTATAGGTGAATTGAGTCCATTTACATTAAGGGATATTAATGACCAGTGGTTGCTATCTCTTGTTAGTTTAGTTTTCATCGTTGGTTGTGATAATTAGTGCATTTTTTTCTTCTTTGGTATTTGCTGTTATGAGATCATCAATTTACTGTGTTTTTGTTAGTGTAGCCATCTTCCTTGGGTTGGAGTTTTTTTTTCCTAGTATTTTGTGTAGGGCTAGGTTTGTGGCTAGGTATTGGTGAAATCTAGATTTGTCATGGAATGTCTTGTTTTGTCCTTCTATGGTGACCATTTTTTCATAATATATGCATTTTCTTTTATTATGAGTTTACAATTTAATTACATCTTTCCTCCTCTTCCTTCCCTCCCCCCAAACCATCCTAAATGCATCTCCTTATTATTCTATTTTGGTCATATTTCCTCCTCCCCAACATTCTCCCTGATCTTCAGATCTTCCTCCCCACCCAGCATCGTGTTTTCCCCTCCACACAAGGAAAAACAATAAAAAATTAAAAGAAACTAACCCAATCAATAAAAAATCAATAAAAATAAAACATACCCAAAAGAAATGAGCAAGCATGTGCGAGTGGTACAGACACACATCAAACAAACTTGGAGTCCCTTTGTGCTGGCACCTTCTCCTATAAAAAATGCTCGTTTGCTTTTGCTATTTCTTCCCTCTTACTAATAGAGTCTCACTAGATACCCCAGTTTTTCCTCAGACTCATAGTAATCCTACAGCCCCATTCATCTGCATATGGGGATTGTAAGCATGGATTACTATGTCCAGCTATGTGATATTTACTTTTGGTCATTCCTTGTAAAGAAACAGGATGCCCCACCCACGTTTCTTAAAATTTCTCTTTAAATGTTCCCTTGTCCCAAATCAAAATGATTTCCCTATATGCCAAACAACAATGGAGAAATAAAGATCACTACCACTTGCCATAGTTAGCAGAACTAGCTGCAAACAAGTACACGTGGAATTGAGATTTAATAACAACAGACAAGTCATCTATGTTATACTGTTTAGTGTGGTATTGTAATTAAACAATGTGAACCACACAAAAGGGTAACTATGTTGATTTTAGAATCAAGCAACTGACATTGGCTCCTAGTATGGAAATATTACTAAATCACCAAAATGTTCTAAACCACAGTTTTTTAAGCCATAACATAGGACTAATAATTAGATCTACTTAAATTTACGAAGAAATGAATGGCAGGAACTGTTCACAGCTCTAACATGCTGTGCCGTTTCTTATCCTAATCATCATGATGGTTTGTTTATTTTATTATAAACCAGAACAAAAAGTTTAGTATAAACTACGAATATCAATGTTTTGATAATTAGGAAGCTGAGTTGACTGTTTTACTAGCATCATTTATTTATTCATTTTTATGAGTTGTTTTTTATGAGTTGCCAGCTTCATTTGATGCTGCATGTATTCATGAAATAACACTTGGCCACAAAAATAAATAATGTCTTCCTCAAGAACTACGATATAATAGAGGCTGGAATGTTCTGGGAAGCTAAGACTTTTTTTTTTTAAGATCAAGGAAGCAAATAGATTTCAGCTAGGTACTTCTAAGAACAAAGTATGCTCTGACTTAAAAATGTTATTATTGCATTCAGCAGCTCAACGCCAATCACGCATCCTTGAAAAGCCAAATACTTGAAATGGGAGGTGTTTGCTTCAAATTGTCATCATACTTATGTTGGAGTTTACAAAGGAATTCTAATGACAAACCACTGCATAGTATCAGTTACCAGCTCTACCGATTAAACATCCACACATAAGCCATGAAATTACAGTGACGCATAAATCAGAATGCAGGAAGTGACTCTGTCAACTGATTTCACCTCGAGAATGACAAGATTCTACTTATTGTTTGGTTTTTACACTGAGAGTAAAGCCACCTCCAATGCTGTTTATCAGCATGGAATATTTATGTTAGCTGTTCTTTGACCTCATATTTACCCCAATTACATAGTTTCCTAAGGAAGTTAAATGCATCATAAAGCATTTCTAACATGCATGCTAAAATATCTTAGCTCTTGGAACCTCCTTCCAGGTCATTCTTAACTAGTGAATCTCTTCAATTTTACTGGACAATCAAAATGCTTTATTATAAAATAACCTTTGGCATATGTGGTTAAATACTATTCCAATCAAACAATAACTTGTAAAAACACACTTAGACTAAGTCATAAGAAATGCCTAGCCAGATTTTCAAGATCTGCTGTTTAAGTATTCTGCTGATACTATCCCAAAGCAAAGATGAAAAACTGAATTTGATTTTGTTCTTGCCATCATGCCAGATCATGTGTACCCATTTACAAAATTTTCAGTTTCACACATAGTTCCTTTTTGGGCTTCCTACTTCCTTAACATTGATATACTGTTTATAGCTAGAAACTCTATTATGTGTGCTGAAAAAACATAGACTTGTTTGTGTCTTCTTAATAGGATTTTTTTCTTTAATCAGGCCTTTGTTCCTTCTTGTCCAACGGAAGAGTTTCCATTTGCTCTGCCACACATATTGTTTCTTTTAACGCCATCCTTGACGCTTCTGCCAGAGAGAGGTCTATAAAGCATATATCGAATTTTGGTTTTGTTTTTGCCAAAAAAAAAGCATACGATCAGTCTTTGTGACACTCCCACCCCTGCCATATGCAGCCGTATAAACAAACACCATGCTGCAGCCATGATCATACCCACAGACCAAGTCTTTGAGCATCTTGTCACTGAGATTCATAACTATTCTTCATTTAATTCTGTGACTGACCATTCTAGATGACATATAAATACTTATTTATATATAGAATTCACTACTCCTAAATATATATATACTGGAGGCATTTAATTACTTAAATTTTTCAGTTGTAACAGAAGGATCTGCCATTCATTGGGTGCTTGCTACCTACTTGAATAATGGCTTTTGTGACAGGAGGTGAGGCTGCAGACTCTCCTCTACTGAAGCAGCAAGGTACTTCTCAGTTCCCTCTTTGGCATGACATTATTGGTGTGATTTCTTAGGCAGCTAGAAGGAAACCCCATGCCTAAATCTCCATTTCCCTATAGGTCTAACAGGATAGCAGCAGCAAACTCCAATTAGCCATCATCAGGGCAAGGGGTTCTATTTTGTAGTAGAGATATTGCTGGCTTATAGAAATTACAAAAAAAAAAAACCTTCTCAAAGCAAAATAGCTTTCCATCAGGAAAGAGTTAAATAATAGAGCAAGTAACTAGAGTGAACAGATTTATCCTACCAGCTAATCCTAGCCAGTTAGTAAACTGCCCATGTAATTGAGAGCTGCTTTTCTGAAATTTTATATGCACTCCTTTATTTCCTGTTTTATAAGTAAGCTTCTTACTCTTTCATTGATTTGCATTTCACTGAGAAGAGCGGTGGTCCAGAAATAACCTATGAATTGCATTATCTAATTTAATTAAGGTAAACTTGAAGTTTCAGTAAAGATTCGACAGTCAGCAGACAACTAAAAGGGAAACTTTAAAACTGCCTTTGTAGTAGGCATAAGCTTCTGCCACCTCCTGTGAATCCGCCAGCGTAGGTTCCTGGACAGTTAGGTAATTTCCAGACACCATTTTGGATTTGATTAGCAAAGCTGATGTTTCTGTAGCTCAATCTATTGCTCAGCCCCTCACAATTCTAGACTAAAAATCTTTGCTCAGATCTTCAGAACTCCAACTCTTCTTTTGTGGCCTTCAAGTCAAAAAAACCCAGCCCTTTCTTATAACAGTAGAAGCATATTTGATTGCAGGGTCTAAATTCTCCTCTCTATGGGTGTGCAGAGGGTGCAGTGTGCTCACGTCAGTAGAACTTTGATCATAAGTGTCTTTTGGGGATAAGATGAAATCCAGATGTAAAGAAAAATGCTAAAATTAAGAAAATTTAAAAAACCAAACATTAACACGTTTCCTTCAGGTGCATCAGGGCACACCATGGATATCCTAAGAGACAAGGAAGGAGAAGCTGATGGAAAACTGAAAAATACTAGACTGTGTTCTGATTTTCAAAGGAATAAAGCAAACACCCATCTTTCAAAGAAAAAAACAAGCAAGGGATAAAAGAATTTCCAAGATGACGCCCTCAGTGGCTGCATGCTGAAATTTACTAGGTAGTTTGGCTGCCTTTAACTTTGCCTTTTCTTCCCTTTCCTTTGCTTTTCTTTCTTCTTTCCTTCCCTCCTTCTTTCTTTCTCACTTGCTTGCCTACTCTCTTTCTCTTCTTTTTTCTTTCTTTAAATAATTTTCCTTTTTATTGAAAATAGACTCTTTTCTCATATAGGATGTCCTGCTTACAGTTTATCTTCCCTCTGCTCCTCCAAGTCCAACACAATATCCCCTCCCATTGGATCCACTTCCTTTCTTTCTCTCATTAGGAAAGAACAGGCTTCTAAAGGATAACAACAAAACATAACAAAATTCATTGCATAGAAGTCAGACAAATTAAACCAACAGAAGGAACAAAACGCAAGAGAGGGCACAAGACACAATCAGGACTCCCATAAAAATTCTGACCTGAAAGCTATAATATATATATGCAGAGGGCCTGGTACCTCCCCATTCAGTCCCCGACCTGGCCGCTTCACTCTTTGAGTTCAATTGATTTAGAGGCCCTTGTTCTCCTAGTGTCCTCCATTGCCTCTGGCTCTTACGCTCTCTCTACCTCTCCTTCCGTGGGACTCCCTTGGATATGAACTGTGGAATTGGCTTGATTAAGAAATCCTATTTCGTGCTGTATGTTCCAAAGTATCTGTTCTCTCTCTCTCTCTCTCTCTCTCTCTCTCTCTCTCTCTCTTTCTCTCTCTCTCTCTTTTTCTCTCTCTCTCTTTCTCTCTCTCTCTCTTTCTCTCTCTCTCTCTTTCTCTCTCTCTCTTTCTCTCAATCTCTTTCTCTCTTTCTCTCTCTCTCTCTCTCTCTCTCTCACACACACACAACCACTGTATTGTAGAGCTGTGGGTCATTGTATTTGTTTCCCTGTGCTCCAAGAGGAAGCCTCTCTGATTATGGCTGATTAAGGCACTTCAAGTTGTTTGACTTGCCACAGTTTAATGTCTCAAAGAGTTATTCATTAAATACATTTTACATTGGTTTCTTGTAAGACTCCAAAATAGTCCTGTAAAGGTCTAATAACTTCTGTATTTTTCATTACTGTAAGCTTTTTGCTGTAAAGAATAAAACGAATAAAATTTACATTAAGCTCAAGGAAATAATTTTCCATTTGTTGATTTTTGAATAAGTAAGTAGGAGTCAACTAAATTGGCTAATGTACGATGCTAATTATATTAAAATTGTAAGTTTTATTCCCAAGTAGGAAAGTCATATTTGAAAGAAAATTCTTCAAGGGACATAATTTGGATTACCAATGAAATTCTTAGGAAATAAGATGCATAGCAGTTGTGAAGAATGTGAGGAAAGCCAAGATTCACTTTTTAGCCAAGAGAACACAAGTATACTTAAAAAATTTTAAATCATGCAGCTCATCAGCTAGCTGATAATAGCATCCTCCTCTGCAAAGATACTCATCATCATTTAAATAGGCACTTAAGAGATCATGGACCTGGCTCATTCTGTAGCTCCACACCACTGGAAATCACTTCTATGCCTGGAAACAAGAGGTACCAAATACAAAGGATAATTGAGAAAGGGCCTCCTGCTAGAACAATTATTAAGAATGATTCTCCAATTACTGTGAATGGACTATCAAACTGAATAATACCAACTTGAAAAATATTTATATCTTTATAAGCTATGTATAAACAGATAAACAATGAAATTTAATGTAGTCTTGCCCTTTCCTTTTCCAATATGAGCAAATCTGTATGAATAATATTATACTGACATGTTATATTCTTCAAAAGTGCATCTTTATTTGAGAATTTTTGAAAATATTATTTGTCTATTTGCTTTTTCAAACTAAACGGACTATATAGATTTTTAAACAAAAACATGGGGTCATTGTGAACAATTTGTGAAATATATGAGTACACATTCAATGAAGATATGAAATACTCATTTTCCCTACCATTAAACATAACCAGATCATTTTGCTTCCTCTCTTTTTTTTTTCAGTAGAAGTCACTTTATTAAAATGAAAACTGGAGTGAACATAGCACAGAAAAAAATTATAGTCTACATGTTTCCCTTCTATAATTGTTTTCTAATAGTTGTTATGCGGAGTGCCACTTTAATGGCTGCAAAATGTTTTAACTTGTTTCCACTATTAGAAGTAATGCTGCTGTGGATGTTTGGTTACAAATCTGCTAAATTTTTATTGGTTCTTTAGTTAGGACTGAGAGTGTTAGCTTAAAAGTTTTAAATAAAGCTGTTTATCACAAATTGCCAAGTTTCTTCTCTTTGTAGCGAAACCTTTCCGATTTATCCTACTGCAACCATCATACAAGACTTCCTAGTCCTTGTTTTAAATCTCACACGCTACAAGTTTACTCAGCTCTTAGATTTGTTTTCCACAAATCTGTCTTTCTATGCATATTTATAGAAAATGCAGATAGCTTTTTCTATATTCTATTTACGTAAGACAGAAGTCGGGCAGCATCATTTTCCAAGATTTCAGTCATTACAGAGTAATACAGTCTTGTAATTAATGAATACAGACATATACCAACTTAAAGTGTTTATTTTGTGTCATTCAAGATGTGAAATTATCTAAATGTTACCTAAACTATATTATGACCATTATACCAAAAAAGTCCATTAATAGTATGTCCATTATGAGATTTTTAGAAAAGAAATAAAAACTTAACATTATGAGATAAGCTGGAAGTGTCCTTAATAAAATATTCATTAAATATTGAGCCACTAAATACTTAGTTAATAGAAGACTGGATCTGAGAAGCCTGTTGGGATTTGTTTTGTGATGGTGAAATAAATATAGAAATTTATGTCCAGAATTGATCATTTTAGGACCCTCATGTTTCTTTCTTCTTTCTTTACTTTTGTTTTTTTATATCTACTACTCTCTTGCCAGTCAAGCATATCATAATTAAAATCATATTTTACCAAAATACTTAAGTAGAAAGACTCTCAAATTTTCCAGAAATATCTAGAATTTTTCATTCACAAATTCCAAGCTAAGCATAAAAGTTTTTATTCTACTGTTGGGTAAAGATTTTGTTTCCTAAAAGGTGTATTTAACCAGATAGAAGAGATATAATTCCAAGAAAGATGTTATACTGATGTGTTTTTTTATTATATTGCTAAAATTCATTGTTAATCAGTCACTTATGTTTCTTTAATATGAAAATAAACTAAAATTTGGTTTGTCATCAGAATACTTTATATTTTATTCTTATTTTAAAGTGTGTGTATGTGTGTGTGTGTGTGGTGGGGTATGTTCATGTTCATAAGTAACTGACTGACTAAGGGCGCTCATGCATGTGCATAGTTTCCAGGAATTTTTTCCTCTTCTATTTGTAGGTCCCAGTGATCATGTGGGTCTCAGGTTGTTGTGAACTCCATACCTGGTAGCAGGCACCTCGCTGATGCCCTGGCACTATTTAGCAGCTACTTCAACTGTGTTAAGACAAATCAAGTAATACTATAATGTTATCTTTCTCTGTTTGCTGCTTTGGCGTGAGATGTGAACTCCTAACTGCTGCTTCAGAAACCATGTCTTCCCTGCCTGTTGCCTCACTTACCCACTGTTAGGATGATGGACTCATTACCTGCCAGAGCCATAAACTAAAATAAACATTTCTTCTATGAGTTGCCTTATCCATGGCATATGTCACAGTAATAGAAAAGTTAATAATGCACAATTCAAAATACAGTCCATCTTAGTGAAGACGTGATGGCACCAGGATCTTGTAGCAGCTGGTCACAGTACTCCTGCGATCAGAAGGGAGCAAGGAATGCATGCTGCAGCTTGTCCCCCCCCCAGGGCTTCTATAGTAGAAAGGCAGTGACCTCATGCACAATGGGTATGATCAAATAATGCCATCAAGATAAACCTCCAGAGCCTTGCCCCCAGACCATGTCCCAGGAATTTCTAGATTTTGTCGAATTGGCCATAGTATCCATCACACATCTTTTTTTGTACACTCCACCAACAATAGAATGTAGTTTCGTAAAAGCAGATTCTTTCCACAATAGTTCCCAGCTCTATATCTTTAACACCTCATGGAGAGTAAGCGACCCATTTACAAATGTTGTATCTACATGGTGCTGCAATTGTTGCATGAATAAAGCCTCAGTCCTCTTTTGTGCTGAATGGGACAGAATTATTCCTGTTCCATGAGTTTGGTATTTGTTTTAGCAAGGCCATGAAATAGCAATTAAAAATGTAAGAATTAAGCTCAGAAGAAAATCCAGTAACTCGTCTGAGCCAGCTCTCTCTCTTGACTGCATGGCATTCTAGCACACATCTATTTTCATTAACTGTCTGTCTGTCTGTTATTACTCGTCCAGCCTCTACACCCTCTATGAAACACTTGTTCCAATACTTAATTATTCTGGCATTTTAAAAAAAAAGTTAAATAAGGTTTGGCCACAAGATGTTAAACACTTCTTTTGTCGATTTTGGAGAAAATGAAGAATTCTACAGACTGTTACTCTTGCATAGTGGGTGCCAAGAGCACTAATCACAACGAACTATTATAGAATGAATTATATGTAGACAAAAAAGCAAATTCTTTCAGCCATTTCAAGCATCGGATGGCTCTCATCAGGAGAAGTTTTGAAAATAGTTATAATTAATCTCATTTTAGTTTTAAGATCTGTTTCATTCTCTACCAAAACCCAGATGCCACAGCTCACAGAGCATGTGAGCAGTGCCAGATCTGGAATGTGTTCTGAGGTCTGGAATGTCGCTGCAATACAAGCCCATCTCAATGTAAATCGTGTTCTTCATTGGATTACTGAAGAGAGCCAACATAAATGTGAGACTAGGCTGGGAAGGAGCGCCAGAGGAGACAGAGAGGAACCCAAACGGATGTGAAGATAGTGTGTGGAAATTGTCTGTCTTCAATCCATTGAAAAAGATCACACATGTATCAGTCTTTTTTTTCATAAGGTACTCCAGAGTAACACAGATGTTCAACCATCTGGTATGAAGATGAACCTGCAGGGGTCATGACATGACTCTGTCTTGACAACATTATTAAAGCTAGTCAAAAAGGCATACCTCTAGGATAGAAAACTATAAATCAATAATTTTTATTTTAAATACTGCAAAGTTAAATTCTTACCACAAAAATTCTTGAAGGAGGCTGCTTGTTTGTTTCCTGGCTACCCAGAAACCGAAACAGTCACACAGAAATTATATTATTTAAGTCAGTTTGGCCCATTAGTTCTAGCTTCTTATTGGCTAACTCTTACATCTTAATTTAACCCATCTCTATTAATTTGTGTAGCGACATGTGTCAGTGGCTTACCCGAAAAGTTTCGGCATTTCTGTCTCTGGTGGCAGCTCCATGCCTTCTCTCTGACTCTGCCCTTCTTCCTCTCAGCATTCAGTTTAGCTTCCCTCCCCCAACTCTGTGCCCCTATAGCTTGCTATAGGCCCAAAGCAGTTCCTTTATTAACCAATGATATTTGCAACATACAGAGGGGAATCCTACATCAAAAAATAATATATATGTCAATATAAAAAAGTAAAAACATGAGTTTTAAAAAGTAAGCACATTACCATTATTTTGACTGTCTAGGCTGAATAATTATTTACATTTTGCAATTCATCCTTATCTTTCTTCTATTTATATTTCAGCATGTTAATGAACATATAGTGCTAGCTATGCTAATTATTATGACAGTGTATGCCCATCCTTTACAGAAAGTTTCTGAACTCAGGTAACTAACTTTCTGTTAGGAATCATGATGTTTGTGTTGATAAAGAATATGAATGTACAGGCTATTCTCTGATGTCTCTCTTGTCAAACACACAATGACACAGGACTGGGCTATTTACAATCACTGAAATTAGACCTCAGTGTTACATTAAGTGGTCATTGTTTTGACACCCTTACAGCTTCAACAGTTTCTTGGGTCCATTTTCTTACATCTTCTGTTTATATTCGTTTTCCTTCTTCCTGGAGCAAACCCTTGAAATGTTCTCAAGGTGTAGTATCTTGCTGATAGTCCTCTTCATTTTCATTTTTCTTGGGAATCTCTCTCCTTTCCTGGTTGTGTAGATAGGTGTATGATGTAAAATTCAAAATTAACGTTTTCTTCTTCGTACTTTGAAGATGTTACATTGCTGTCTTCTAAATTCTACTTTTCTCTCATTTCTTGCTCATTCACATTTAATGACTGATTTTATTATCTTCTTTGTCTGAGGTTTTGTTGCCCTGCATTAAGTTATGTGTCTCATACGCACGCACGCACACACACACACACACACACACACACGCTATATTCAAGGTTTCCTGCTCTCTGAAAGAGCATGGCTTTCATCATTATTTTTAGCCCTCATCTCTGAGGAATCTTTCTTCTTCTGTCCTTTCTCTCACCTTCTGACATTCTGGTTGAAGTAGGTTAGAATTCCACATTCAGTCCTCCACATCTCTTTATTTCTTCTTCATATTCTGCCTTTTATTTTCTCTTTCCTGAATATCAATAAATTCTATACCCTTCTCTTTATAGTTCAATTACTGCTTTAAAGAAAGTAGGTTTTGTTGGTGGGAAAGATATAAAAGAAAATCAATGAAACTGTGTAATTTGTCTTTCCATGTTCCACCATGAGGATACTGGACAAAATCTGTAATTACCCCCAGTTAAATGTTTCCTTTATAAGAGTTGCCGTGGTCATGGTGTCTCTTCACAGCAATGGAAACCCTAACTAAGACAGAAATATGTGTGTGGGTGAGCATTTTAATGGACATAAAAACTTGTAAATGATTAAAACATCAAAAACATCATATGCTACAAGTTTAGAAGTAACAAATAACACCCAGAAGGTATGAGTACATTTCATTTTATGAGGAATGAAAGCAATGACTCCCAAACTCCCATAGGAATGGCCATAACTATGAACCACCAGAATTATCTCTTATCTATCTTTCAAAAGCCAAAGAACACACTCGCGCAGAGAAAATAGTATGTGTTCAGCCTTTCATACTGGAGGATTTTAGGTTGCCATGAAATTAGATAATTCTAGGTAACTTTGTGAAGAATTAGTAGGGGTTACTGTTGCTACAATTTTAGTAATCAAATGTGGACCGGCAAATAGAAAGGAGAAGGAAATGACTACTTATTAAGCATTTGTGATATTATGCCTAATGATAGGCTTTAGATGCCGGGATGTTGATTATTAGGGAAAATCAAGTTCTGTTACCCGACAGAAATGATGTGATGCCTTGATTCCTTACTGTAAAGAAAGCATATTTTATAATGGAAGAGGCAGCATAGACTCCCAAATTTGTTCAATCTGAAAAGAAGGCAAACACCAATAAAAATGTGGATAGAAGAGGCAGTGATATTAACGGAAGCATTTGAGGTCATGCCTGGAATTTGCTACAGCACTACCTAATAGGAATAAAAGACTGGCATTAATTGTGTCTGCACAATAATTAGGCCCTAGTGTTATTCTTTCATAAGAATCCTGATTCTGCCTGTATTATTTCTGTTGAACAACTCTTACTATATAGGAAATAATAAGAGCCATTAATAGTCAAACTGTATTTTAAATGTAATTAGTGTTATACAAGGTCAAAAGGTTCACTTTCAAAATTGCCTGATTCGGCCTAGTATATTCAGTACAGTACGATATTAAAGTCATATTAGAAATCCAATCTCCTAAATGTTAGTTGATCCTAAGAAAGGAACAAAGGAAATTGAAAGAGGGAACGATTAGAAAAGATGCAGTGAGGGAGAGAAGAGAGAATAAAGAAAGAGAATCTGATACTAGCAATAATTAAAAACTATTTTAACTCTCTTTTGGTTTTCATTGTATATATTCATTGTGCATACTGCACATTACAGGATTCACTTTCCCAACAACCTTCTACCTTTTGTCTTCTCAGGCCTTTCATGTTAACACCCTTTACTTCCCTGGAGAGTTTCACTTGTACGTACAGGACATATGTACATACGAGATTTCAAGTATTTATGCTGATGTGTCATTGAAAAGGCATGATGTCTTTTTGTAATGTTGGTTAAAATTTTTGTTTGTCTTAAAATAGTAAATGTATTAATAAACACATACAACCCTACAATCCCACTTGTCATAGCTTCACCTTGAATATTTCTTGAGGAATCCCATGCTGTCACCTTGTCGTCCTCCTTATACCATGGAATGTTAATTAAAGCAACTCTTGTGTTAGAGATTCAAGCATAGTTTTGTGTCGAAAGAAGAGAGAAGAAAAAGGAAAATGTGCAAAATAAACAGAAAAGGTATGTGGCCCATTTTATACTGGATTTTGGCTTCAAACCTTTACAAGTAAAATAATCATTCCATAGGAGAGGCAAACCTGGACTTTTCTACTCTGTGGCTACTGTTATGGGGAAGAGAGAAACCTCATGCCAGATACAGGGAAACAACTGGGAATGGACCCAGAAACAATAAGAAGAAAATAGAAATTTTATCTGCTTTTCACTTCATAATCGTGAAAACTGTATTTTGTACACTAGACAATAGATCTGCCTACTTCTTGGCTGATGAGTTCCTGGCGGTGTCCTTGATAGTTAGTGTCCTCGATGTCCCAGATTCCTGACCCAAGTCATTCTCATGCCTGGGATGCTGATTAAGAGGACAACCAAGGATGTTAGAAATACAGTATGCTGCTGAAAGGACAAAAGGAAGGCCATTCTAGGAATGGTCCTTGTAGAAAGATCTAAAACCTAGCTAGACAACAGTTAAGTACTCTTCCTTCAATTCCTTATTTCCAGGTTCCATAATGGAACAATGAGCTGCCCAGTGGCTGAGGCCAACTCTGTTCTCTCGCGCCAAGCATCTCTCCCACCCAACCAACAAATTCTCTTAACTCCGTCTCAAAGCTTTTCTGACTTTTTCTCTTCAGTCATCTGAACTGTTTCTTGCTTTCTTTCCTACTGTGATCTGAAGTCTATATAAAAAATCTTTCCTCTCCTAAGTGATTTTTAGCCATCTTTCTCTAAATTCCTGGGTGTTACTCTGAAGTCACCTATAGACTTCTGCAGGTTGTCACTATGAATGTTTCTCTGATAACATTTATTTAGTTAGAGATACTGTGGTGTGTACTGTACCTTTTACAAGAAAACATTCCAAAAGAAAGGTTTAAAAATTATTTGTAAAAATGTTTCAATTCACTGGATCTACCCTGAAAGTCTCCTTCTTCCAGACTACCTTTTATAGTACAAGAAGGTTATGTAAACTTCCAAGGAGGTGAGTAATCAAATAATCCTACCCAACTATGACACCTATATACTATAGCAATGATCAGCATGGCAAGAGAGCCAACAGCCGTTTATTAGGAATTAAGGAGCATTGATAATATATGAGCGAAATCACACCTCCTGCTAGAAACTACACAACTCCATGGGGTTAGTGATGTCGTATTTATTATCTTAGAACTAAACCCACAACTATTGCTTTACTAGACCAACTTCTTACTGCATTCTAGAGCATATCTTTACACCCACAGATGAGGATAGCTTTCACTCCTCCTCCAAAAGCTTCTCTTTACAGCAGACTGAGACCATTACAGAAAGCTACACCTGGTCCTGATGCAGAGATCAATGGATACAAAGCAACTGCTGCATCTCAGGTTCAGGGAATGTGGAAGCAGAGTGAGGCAAAAATATTTTAAGAGCCGAAAGACTAGAGGGTCTCTGCTAGTGAGGTGACAGAGTAGCTACATCCATGATACCTCAACAACATAGCTGCCTAAACAAGACTTCAATAATGAGAATATCGTTATATAGGCTAATGTGGAAAGGAGGAAGGGTTTCAACTATAGACAAAGAATTAAAAGCAACTAATGTCTGCTAAGAGATGGATGAGCCCCTTAATTGCTTATCCCATACAATGTGGTCAACCCTGAAATGATAAACACACAGTCACACTTAATGGACTCAGCAGGTTTGTTTATATATTTATACACATATATATGTATATGAAAAAGAGACTATCACTTGAGAGAAAGTAAGGGGAGCATGGGGGTCTTGAGTAAAGGGACATTTGAGGGGTTACAGAGAGGAGAACCATGAAGAGAGAGAGTGATGTAATTATATTTTAGTGAAAATTTTGATAAAATTTTTAAATTAAGCTAGATTTTACTCAACAAATACCACCTGTAAAAGCACACAAATATGTGTGTATGTACATAAATTGTGTGTCAGTATAAGTACATGTGTACATGTATCAGCATACACATATAGTATGTATTAATTCTTCGAGTGTCCCTCATTGAGACACTGGACGACTATGATTATTTCCTAAGCTCATCAAAATAAAAAACAGTCTTAACATTGACAGTGGATTAAAATGAAAAAAAAAAAACAGCACATGAAGTTAGAAGAGAAAACTTGTAGGGATGTAGAGGAGGAATGGAACTGAAAAGATTGCTCAGCATTAAGAGCACTGGCTACTCTTCCAAAGGACTCTGAATTTCCAGTATCCACATGGAGGCTCATAACTGTTTGAAACTCCAGTTCCAGTGTATCCGAAGCCCTCCCCTTACCTCTGTGGACACTGAATGTAAGTGACACCCAGACATGTGCATGTGTGCAAACAAAACACCCATACTTATAAAATTTAAAAATTATATTTAAATAAATAAATGGAAATTTTAACAAGAGAACTGTACCAGGCACGTTGGGAGGGCCACCAACTAGCTCCCAAATCATAATATGGAGACTTCTTATTAGTTAAGAATGTTCAGCCTTATCTTAGCTCTTATTTTAATCTGATTATCTGCATTTTCCCTCAGTGCTTGTTGCCTGTCTTTCTGTGCATCTTACTCTCCTGCTCCTTTTATGTCTGTCTGTCTGGAAGCTGCCTTGTTTCTGGCCCTGTGTGTCTCCCTGTCTTTCTCCTAGTTCTCTTCATTGCTCTCTTCTCTCCCTCGAGTCTAGATTTCTCCTCCAAGTTATTCTCTCTGACCATCGGCCCCACCTATCCCTCTCCTGCCTAGATATCAGTTGCTTAGTTTTTTATTAGACGATTCAGGTTCCTTAGGCAGACAAGGTGAAACAGCAAAATAACTTTTCATAATTAAGCAAATGCAGCCTAAACAAATGTAACACTCCTTTACATGGGTAAAGTAAAATTCTGCAGCATAAACAAATATAACACATCTTTGCCCAGTTAAAGTAGTATTTCACAACAAGAAACTTCAGTTAATCCTTGAGAAAGATACTTCTTGGGCCATAAATTATTGTCCTGCAACTTGTTTTGAAATGTGAAGAAAACAGATCTGATTGTGTTTGGTTTGTAATAGCCAATGTACCAATGTTAAAAATAAAAACAATTGGTATACTGTTTGTTAATTGTTAAGAATACTATGAAAAGTTGCTGATGTATGAGTGCATCTGAAGGAAAGCAAGAAAAGTGGGCTGACCTTTCTGAACTCATGTGTGCCCTGTGGCAGCAACTACATTGTTGAATGAACATGATTAGAAGCCTCAAAACGTGTTCTTACTTTTCCATAAAAAATTTGAACTCGAGCAAAGTTAGCTTTATAAAAGAACTAACTCTAAAATTCAGTACAAAAGACAAATAAGACTGTCAAGGACAAAAAGTATCTAAAAACACAAATATTCATCACTTCCCAGAGGGTTATAATACACATAATATGTACCTTTAATATACGTATATAAAGGCAAAAAAATTAATCATGAATAAGCCAGAACAATACATCACGTTACAAGGCAAGACTGCCCCTGTTAATAAAGTGATACATATTTCGAAATTCTTACTGATATGATGTATGGCCCTCATGTGTTTCGGGGAAGACAGAATACTGCTGATTATTCTTTGACATTACAATCTAAACTGTAGGTCGCACGTGCAATAGAATTACTTTAAAATCACTTGCACAGCTGTACCCATTGCCCTTCCCATTTCATTCTGTTTACAGTTAACAAAAACTTTCACTTGAGTTTTATAGCCTTATTTTGAGATTACTAGAAGATAAAATGAAGTAAACATAACTTGGTTTATACAAAATATTAATGAGAACAGGACACAAGCAGGTATGATTTTAATTTGAATTAAATTTAATTGAAGTGGCTTCCTTTAATGTCGGTAATTATTTTCAGTTTTCTAAGCCTCAGGTAATAAATCTATAATGAATTTCTTTTTCTTCAGCAATTAAAATGCATCACTGTTCTCTACAGGAGAAAGAACATGTTGTATATGATTCTGATTGTATTTATTAAGAACACATTCCATTAATCAAATTTGCCTGAATTAATAAGCGATCACTCCCTAGTCTTGTGCTTGAGAAGTGATCATCTTTTCATCTAAAAAAGTAACGCTACTGTTCCATGAGTCCACCTCTAAGTGACCCAGTCACCCCAGAACTGTGTCAGTAGAGAGAGTTCTGCTTGAGACAGAAGGTACCCAGGTTTTCTCAATTCATCCAATCCATGAACACTCCCACCCATCACATCTGTTTGTACTTGAAATAAGGCTCCCCCAGCAGCAACCTTGTCCATTCGGAGCTTGTTGGAAACACGAAGATATCAAGCCCCAATCCGGAGCCTCTGAATCAAAACTTTTATTTTCTGAGCTTGGAAGATGATCCACAGGGCAGTTAATTTTTTCATCTGCTTATAAACTCTGTATTGTAATCCTCAGACTTGTTGATTTTCCTTATTACTGTTAAATACTATGTATCATGCTTCAATCCAATGTATGCTGCAAAAACAAGCTGGTTACTTTGTTAATTCTCAGCAGTACAAACCAGTGTGAATTGACTTGTCTGTTTTTTTATTGCTGCTTTTGTTAATCTTATGCCTTTGGCTCTCTCAGACAAGTAAAAATGTTTTGCCTCTCATAGGCTTTTTTAAATGTACCATTAAGTCTAATTTTATATTTTATCTCACTCCTGAAATTTAATTCCGGAGAATTAAATTATTTTCTCTATTAACTCTTAACAAAGAGGAGCTGAGGATACTGGGAATTGTAAGGTGATCTCATTCAAACAAGACTACCAACCAAATGGCAATATGATGTCAATATTAACTAACCCAAATGATCGCTTTCCAGTCTTGGCATACAGAATCACCAAAGCAATCCAAAATAAAAGCAGGATTTGTTTTAGGAAATTCTGAAATCACTTTGAAACAATTTTTTTTTCTAGTCAACTGCTTGTGTTTCTTAGCTAGAGGTCCTACTTGACTTTACTTGATACACTCTCTATGTGCATGGCCCTTCTCCTGGGGGAAGCTCTGGGCTTCTGCTGTATCCAGGCCCTGTGTTTTACCCTCTTGCTGTTTGTTGTATGCTTGCCCTTAAGGCAGAAAAGAATCTATTCCCTTTCTGGTTTTGCTCTGATTATATGAACAAGAAGATGAAAGACAAGTTTAGCTTTTCTGACTCACTGTGATTAGAGATGCTGCTTTTTTGCCGAACGCATGTTTCTTTTATTTCTATTTCATACGACACCAAAAACTAATTCCTTTTGTAGCAGCTCACATAGAAATGAAATCAGTTGAACGTTTTAAATGCTTTTAGGTAAAACTGATGCCGAAACATTTTTGGCAAGAGGCTTTTTCCCTGTCCCACGTTATTCTTACTGTCATTTAAAGATGTCTCACCAAGGTATTTGCTACCCACACAACCAGGAAATGGATGAAGTTTTGAAGCTGTCGAGGCCTTTCTGGAGTAGCCTTTATAGTTCATTTCTCACATAGAAAAATCTGAAACTTTAGAAATACACTTCTGTTCTCTGCTTCATTCTTATCTATCCAGACAAGAATCTTGGTCTTGTCACACTAATTTCTGTAGATATTGACTTAAGATCTTTATATACAGTGATTGCCAGACATCATACATGAAGCTCTGTTCAGCCCAGATTCCCATTTGTTGCCTTGTGGGCTTTAATTGTTTTACTAATTATTTCTCAGTAATAATTTTGAATTCTCAGTGTCACTAACCTCTTTAATAAGACTCATTTCTGTAAAAGTTAGGTCATGTGGAAGAAACAGACCGAGATCTAGAGGCGGTAACGTGAGGCTTCTGCTCCTGAAAATCGTCCTGAAGAGATGATGCCAGACTCCATGTTTAAGTCAGTGTTAAAACTGATATCAAACTTGCATCAGATATTTTGAGGACTCTAAATGCTTCCTTCAAGTTCTTCTGAGCCAACATTTTGATCAGTGCAGAATTTGTTTTTCTTTATTGAATTGTACATTTTTCTCTACATTTTATTGAAAAGTGATTCTGATTATAATGTCCCGCAGCCTCTGCCTCTCCCAGTTCCTCCTAATCTACCCTTCCCTGGGGATCCTCTCACTTTCTGCCTTTCATTGGGAAAGAAAAGACTTTTAAAACATAAAAATACAACACAACAAAATAAAACATAGTAAGATAAAACAAAAACAGTCACCTTCAGAAACAGATGGGAACAGATGCAGAGACCCAAAGACAGACATTATGTGGAGAGAGTATCTAAATGGAAGTTCTCCATTAAATACCTCCACTTAGAGTTCAGGGAATACCACGGAAGAGGAGGTGGAAAGAGATTATAGGAATCAGAGGGGATGGAGGACACCAGGAGAATCTGGCCCTCAGAATCAACTAAACAAAGCATGTTTGACCTCACAGAGACTGAAGGAGTGAATACAGATCCACAAGTTGAGAACCACTGTTTGGGATGAAGCCTACTTGATCATGGTGGATTTATAATCTTCTAGACGCATTCTTGAATTTAATTTGTAAGTATCATAAGGAATATTTTTATTCCTGTGTTTGTAAGGGAAATGACTTGAAATTCTCTCCACTTTTTTGAGATTTTATGTGGTTTGGGTTTCAGGGTAACTCTGATCTCATAAAATAAATTGGTCAGTGTTCCTTCTATTTTTATTTTGTGGAATAACTTGAGGAGTAATGGTGTAAAATCTTCTTCCAAGGTCTGGTAGAATTCTGTGCTAAAACATCTTGCTCTGTACTGTTTTGTTGTTGTTGTTTTTGGATGAAAGATTTTTAATGACAGCTTCTATTTCACTAAAGCTTGTAGGTCTCTTTAAATTGTTTTTTCTGATCTTGATTTAACTTTGGTTAAGTGGTCCCTATAGAGAAACTTATCCATTTCTTTTATATTTTCCAATTTGTTAGAGCATAGGTTTTTAAAGCATATCCTGTGATTCTCTGGATTTCCTTGGTGTCGTTATGTCCCCCTTTTCATTTCTGATTTTGTTTTTGTTTTCTTCTTCTGATTTTGTTAAATAGGATATTCTCTCCGTGTATTTTAGTTAGCTTGGATGAGGGTTTGTCTATCTTCTTGACTTTCTCAAAGAAGCCTGCCTCGTTTTCTGGCAGCTCTAGTTGCCGTTTAAAATATTTCCCTTTGTTATCTTCAGTGTAATATATAAAACATCAATTCTTTCCACTTCCAGAGACAAGATTTTTCAAGAAAAGTGATGTCTAATTTTTGAAAATAGATCATGACCTGTATATTTAATAAACACTCAGAAATACAGTTAAGTACTTATTGAAAATAAAATGTTAAGTATATGTGGTAGTGCATGTTTATGATCCCAGGAAAAATAGAATTAAATAGGAGGATCACAAGTTCAAAGCCAGTATGGTTTATGTCAAAAGACACAACCTCTAAAATAAATAAAATCAAAGAAGCAAATTCATTTTGATCAAAGATTATACAGATTTTTCCAAGCAAGAACAATATTTAATCATCAATTTTGTGAATTCCCTGGCTTATGGAATAACTTACTTTTATTCTACATATGTCATGGTTATACACCATGTTTGAATATGTTCAGTATGATGGAATGACGTTAATGTTGACTAACAGAAAAAAAACATATAACTATAAGGGAAATACTTCCAAGGTCACATTGGCCGAGTTTTGTTACTTCTTATTTCTAGTGGTAGAGCTTTGATCTTCATATAGCTCTAATATGAAGTTTCTATAACTGAGTGATTATTTTGTTAAGCTTAAACAACAGTATATAGGCCATTATACCTATTATCCTCCAAAAATAAAAGCAAAATATGCTTTTTAAATGACTACCTGAGGGTATCTATCATAAGGAAAACAGATTTTGAAGTGAGGGGTGTTCTCAGAGTTAGGATAAAAGACGAAATCTGCCAATGGTTTCTGACATCAATTGCAATTAATTTGCCTAAGAGCAATGGGGAGGACACACAAATTAACCAGACTGTAGCTTTTCAGACAAAAGGGCAACTATCATTCCAGACTATTGTTACAGCTTCACTTCCCCTGTAAAATCCATTTACTTCAACAACTAGCTTAATACAGTAATTGGAAACAATTTAGGACCAGTCAAAGAAAAACACAGCTAGAATAAAGTCAAGGGAGGGCTTTAGTACAGTTTGAAATTCTGATCTCCTCCTGGAGTTCTGGGTGGCATTGCACCTTTATCTATGCATGACACAATTTAAAGCAACATTTACCAGGGATGATGGCATTAGCCTTGGTTCTCAGACCTCTTAGGGGCTCAGTCACATTATGCTCATTTGCTTGTGTGTTTTTCTGTTTGTTTGTTTGGTTGTTTTTTCTCTATCGTTTTTCAGAGGTCCTACATTGACTTTCTAGTACCTCCCGAGGTCTAAGCCTTATTTCTGTATCACATAGGCTGTCGTGAATGAAGCTCTAAAGCAAAGGCATTGCAGGGGTTCAGATATCACATTCACCCCCAATCTTTGGCTTTAGTTATTTTTTTTCCCGTAAAGCCATTTCTTTACTGCACAGCACAAATGGCCCAGTATTGATGCAGCTCTCCCATAATACATCCGGGTACCCCCCTCCCCAATTTACATTGTGCAGGGCCTGCTTAATGTTGAAGAATGCCTCTCCCCATATCCTTCTTGTACTTTCATCATGATGATTTGAACTTTGTGTCCCAGTAACTTACCGATGTAGTCCAATCAAGCCACGAGCTTGGAAGAGTAGGAAACCATCTTAATCTTGAAGAAAAAAATAATACTATCATCTCACCAGCATCTCAGCACTGAGCTAAACCTTCTCAAGGTCAAGATGTAACCTCATCCTTCACTGTCTTCACTCCACTGTGTCATCAGCAATTAAACACCGAACCCTTGAGCTGGGCGCTCAGGCTGCTGGGACTAATCTATCACTGGCTCAGTGGGCTGAGCTGTCTGTCACCTGTGTTGGGTCAGTTCCACCCAGCAATGCACATTCATTCTTCTTAGTACCGCACAGTTGCTTGGTGACAATGCAGAAACTGCAACCACAGCTTTTGGAACCTTCCACCTTAAGGCGGTTCATGTTTCACCAGATAGGGGAATATTTTGTTTTACTTTTATTTTGGTCAGTCTTTGTAGAATCTCTTAGTGTTAACTGAGAGACATGTTACACTATTTTCTTGGTATGCCTGCTGAAATTTTATATATAGTGAGCCTGAGACTCAACTGTTATTGTTTGGTAAAAGTCACAGTGGTACTACTCACCCCAGGCCGGAACATCTGACTTCCTTCCAGGTCTCCCTGCCGAAAGAGTTGGATCCAGCAGATCTTGCTAGTAAAATTTGTTCTTTGCAGAAACTCATGGACAATGTCAAAGTGGCAATTTCCTTAGACCAGGAATAAATCAGTCCTCCCCTTCCACGACTCTGGAACTATAATCCTTTCCTAGCCCAGTGGCCTGGTCAGTTATCAGTTTAGTCTCTGAAGTGTTAAACTCTTGAACCTTTTCCAGTTCCATTTCATAAACCTACTAGTTTGTTTTTAGTCCTGAGGCAATCGTTGAATTTCAGATTGCCTAAAGAATGTGTTCTCCTTTTACAGAGGCCAACCTAGCTCTCTTGCTACAGAAACAAAATGAGAGGTGAGAGCTGGTTCTCTTACGGGGAGGATTTTAGTTCTCTCTCTTCAGAAGGAAAAAACCAAAAGCCAAAACTCCGAGACACCACGCTCTTTAGATAATTTATGCCCAGTTCCACCTCCAACCAGTATTCATTTTCTATCAGCTCAAAAAGTGTTTAAGACTACCTTCCAGAGATATTGAACCCTCAGTACAGTCCAGTGACTAAGGTCTGATAATGGGATGTAAGCAGAAATATTACCTATTTATGGGTGTCTTCAAAGTGGTAGCTAGGTTCTGCCCATGGGGCAGGATGCAGATACATTGTTGCATAAAGCTAACAATGGAAACAGTAGCATCAAGATAATGATCTAGAAGCTGAGTTCTAGGGTCTAAAATTGAGAAGTCAATCTCGTCCTTGGTTTCTGATCCAGGCAAATATGAGGAATGTGTTTTTGTGTATGTAGTAGAAATGTTTGTGTTAAATCTAAATGGAGATTGTACTTACTTTGGTTCCATGAATCCAACCACACTATCCATCTAAATACCTAAAAGTCAGGTCAATCTAAAAGAACTAATTTTAAGCAATCTCTTTTTAAAAAGTTTTTGATCATTATATTTAGCAGCTCCTGCTCATGAATATATTTGATTTTCTTCAATCCCTGTCTTTTTTTCTGAACTATTCATCATTTACAGCCCATTCCCGTTTAATTTTATGCTAATATCTATTGTTTTAGGGATATGCCTTACTTTTCCAAATATTGTCATGGCTTACCAGTGGGGACATTCTGAGAAACAGATTTTTCTGGTCTGGTGACTTAAACATTGTGTTACTTTCATAGAATGTACTTGTGTAAATTAAGATGACTATAAGATGGTTGCAATGTCACTGGCTAATAAGGAATCGCTGTCATATATGGCTCATAGTTGTTCAAAGTATTGATTTGGAGCAAAGGTCCAACCACTACTTAGAATCTTCTATAATATCTAATTCATTACCAAAAGCATACCAACCACTCAGCAAAGAATTGTATTAAGTGAATTATTGATGTTTTATGTTAATATAAGTTATTTTTAATAGATTAAAATAGGACAGAGAGTGAGATTAGAAGAGGGAGATCAAGTGAGAGAGAGAGAGACAGAGAGACAGACAGACAGAGAATGTCTGTGACTCATACAAATATAAGATAAATTGTAGGCGGGAGTTTATGTCCCTCCCCGTCCTGCAGCCGTTCAGTCCCAAAGAAACACACAGAGGTTTATATTAATTATAAACTGTTTAGCATATTGCTCAGGGTTATTTCTAACTAGCTCTTATGACTCAAATTCAGCCATAACTCTTATCTATGTTTAGCCATGTGGCTTGGTACCTTTTCTCAGTGGGGCATTCTCATTTCGCTTCCTCTGGTTGGTGAGTCTTTCCTCTTCCCAGAATTCTCCTAATCTGGTCACCCTGCATATGCTTCCTTCCTGGCTACTGCCCAATCAGCATTTTATTAAACAAATATGAGGGACAAATCTTTACAGGGTACAGAGAATTATCCTACAGCAATAAATAGTTCCCTGTTTTTCTAAAGAAAAAGTTAAGATGTTTCATCACCTATGTTCCAGCCATCTAAGGATACCTACCTTGGAAAAGAGAAAGTCATAAATGAATTAAACCTTCAGGATGTATATAGACTTTAATTTTCTTGCTATAATTATTTTTTAGCCCTAAATTGTACGTATTACTATTTTTCATACAATGTGTTTTAATCATATATTTCCTCTCCTCCATTTCTTTCTATATCTTCTCCATACCCCTTCCCACCCAACTTCATGATCTCTCTCAAAAAAAGAAATTAAAACAGCAACAAAGACAAAAATGAAAATCAAAGCAAACTCTCAAAAAGAAAACCAGTAAGAACCAGTAAGATCCAAAATACCAAAACAAAACAAAATCCCACTAAAGAACAGAGTCCATTTTGTGTTGACTTCTGGTCATAGTACCCATCTTGGGGAACAACCTATTGCTATTATTCTTATAAAGGAACGTAACAGTAAAATGACCTCTATAGGCATATTGCTAAACCCAGAGATCAGTGCCTTGGTCAACCTCATTGGAGAAGCTTCTTGCAGTAGATAGTAGTTAACAAAGAGATCTAACACGGGACAATGTGCAGAGAATGAGAGACTTTGGAGCACTCAGGCTTCAGTGGCATGTCTTTATCTAACCCCTTCCCTCAAGACTCGGGGATCTATGCACAAGAGGAGGCAGAACAATTTTAAAAGCCAAAAATTGTGGATGACTTCAAAGAAACCATGTTTCCTAAATACAACAGGACTCATGCACGTATGAACTCACAAAGACTGTGCCACCACATGAAGAAGTACACAGGATCAAACCAGATAAAATCTCAGCACTGAAAAGGAGAAATGGACACAAAGTTCCATCCTAGCCAAGAAACTATTTGTAATTGATACCCTGCTTGGGAAAGGGAAAAACTTTTTTTCCCCCAGTGGAATATCACTGCTATAATTTTAAAGCATGCTCTTTATTTTTCTGAAATTTATATATTTATTCAATGAAATACAATCAGGTCTGTCTTCCAACCCTTCCCCAATTCTCGCCACAGCCCCACCAACTCCCAACTTCACGTCTTTTTAAAAATTCTTAGATTTTGTTTTGCATTTTAAAAAATGTATTTATTAGTTCTTTCATAAGGTTGTTCAGTGAGTTTTGAATATACCCTGCTCTGTTACAGTATCAGACACCACTCCCTCTCTTCTTCTTTGGTTAGGATGTCTCAGATGGGATCCCTAACTTAGCATTTCATTGTCGCAAAGCATTAATGTGATGATTATCCCCCTCACACTAGCAAACAACCATCACATTCCCCTGATATGTTCTGCTCTCAGCCACTTCCCCGGGAAGAGAGGCAAGAGTGACTTAGCCACTCACAGGCAGCCTATATTCCTTCCTCGTGTGACCACTGCGAGGTGTCAGCCAGCTTTGCTCATCAAGCGTTGTCCATTTGCTCCAGGAGTTGTCACAGCAACAGGGCTGGGTGTCATGTGGTACCAATTTATACAGTCAGAGAATCTAAGTGCCAATGATGTAAAAACTAGAAATTTTTCCAATATAATTTTCAACTTTTTCCAATATAATTTTAGCATCGATATTATTATCATTGGAAGTTCATGTTTCATTTTTTCTTTTAGTGTTCATATTGGCTTATCCTTAAAAAGAAGTGCTTCCAAGGGAACAGAAAAGCTTGAAAATGTCCTTTGTTCTTGATAGACCAAATCTTCCCCACAACTTGGTATTCTGCACAGTGTCTCCCTTGTGAAGTTGTTGGTTGTCAGCTCTCTGTTTCTAGTGCTCGTTTTTTGATGTTCTCTAATATCTCCTTCCATCTTCTACTGTGTTGTGAAACTTCTTATTTTATCACCAACACAAAAGGAATCATAACAGATTGCTTTAATCTCAGAAGTAAATGCCTTTCCCATGTCTTTACTATTCACGCAGCGAGCGGGAGGAAACAGATGGACTACGCAAGTTCACCTCAGACAGTGAAATGATTTTTATGTACTGTGAACTTCCAAACTTTAACTATAATTATTGTCCTTTGTATGAAAATCTGAAAATTTGTAAAGAAAGCAGTGACCTTTGATCCATGCTCTTTTGATATTCTGATGTAAGATGCAACAGCTTCTTTCAAGCCTATTTTTCTCTTAAGAGGATCCTATGAGAGTATACATAAAAAAGGGCCAAACTCCATGTATCATTTCCCACTATTAAGAAATATCCCAAGCCAGAAAACCCAAGTGAAGGTGGTAGACTTCATGTGACAGTCCCCACATTGTCATAAACTGATGCTGCTTTCTACTTTCCTGCCTCTCCTGGCTCTCTGGATATTTGGTGTCATACCAGGAATCTCGGGTTCTGGTGACTGATAAATCCTCACAAGAGCTTTGATGACAGCTTTTTAAATTTCATCTCAGATAAACAGATAAACATATCAGCAGTTGCTACAGAGTTGTGGCCTCTGGGGGTTGAGGTAATGCACACTCAACTGGGCTTTGCTTTCCAACAAAGCACGTTTGAGCATGGGAACTCGGTGGACTCAGCCACATCACTTCATGGATTTAACCCCAAAGTATTCTCATTGATATGACAGACCAGCGACAGCAACTGTGCAGAATCAGAGACCACAGTTCCCTCCCTCCAGTCTCAGAGAGCCCACAAACGGTTACTGGATCTTTTGTCCAGGAAAGAGAAGTCAGTAGCAGGTTGGACAGGAAGTTGTATAGGTGGCCAGACTGACATGTCTACCTCCCTATCTATCATATCTTCTTAGTGGCACAGCACATCTAATCATAAGGGAGCCTGGGAAACATGAACAACCTGTGTGCCAAAAGAGAACCCAGTAAGCATGTGAGAAGCCTCTGTCACAGTATGAGAATAGGGCAGAATAGAGTCCGTGTATGAAAACAACGAAGAAACACAAGGAAGTGTCAGAAGGCCTGGTGGGCATGTTATATTTGGCAAAAGGATAGAGAAGCTTCTTCTCTGACACTTAGACTGTGACGTATGTCCCTATAGGCATGTGAGGACTCAGGAGGCAGACAGCAGGTTCTAAAGCAAGATTGCTGTCTAGAATAGAGTGCCCTGTGGAGTAAAGGCTCTACCCTGCCTGGAAATCAAGAGGAGACAGAGAGCAGCCAGGAGTATCTCCAGGAGACACTCTAGAACATTTCTGTATCCTAGGTAAGGAGAGCCCTTTGCACTACACAAAGTCATCTCCTGTTTGGGGAACTGTGAGTCACCCGAGTGAACTTCCTGGGTTTTTTGTTGTTGTTGTTGTTGTTTGTTTGTTTGTTTCACTCCAGCCACCAAGAGGAGCATCACCTCAGCAATTACCACAGAGGAGCCTATGGCACGGCAGTGGTGTGCTATAGAATAGGGGTAGCCTGGAAGAACTTAAAACACAGAAACCTAGGAAGTGGTGATGTGTATACTGAGGTGGTGGCCTGGGGGATGAGGGATTGTCAGAGAAAGGTTCTAAACCCTATACTTGTGGCTTTACATTTTAACTTTACCATTTTATTAAAAATAATCTTTCTTTCCAGCATATTACGCAGACCATGGAACATTCTGCCTTGTTCTACGTTTTAAAGACATACGGTTCGGTTGCTTGCTCTTCCTTGAACCCTGTCTTCATTGCTAGTTACATTGAAGACTTTGCAGCTGTGTAAATATATGCTTGCCATGGACAATATCCAGGACTGGAAAAGGGGAAAGTGATTCACCTTCATCCCTCACTAGCTGCATCGGCCCAGAGAGGTCTTCTCATTTTCAGCTCTGCGCTGGGTCAGCCATGCAGTGCCCCTCGCGTTGTGCTTTGTTCACACAGATAATTGTCTGAGTGCATGTGCAGGGTTTCCGGTCCAGTCCCGACATTCCTAGACTGTGGAAGATGTAACAACCGCAGTGTTTAGAACAGCTGTTCCCATGTAAAAATGTGAGCATTTTTACAGCTAGCAGTGTGTAGACTTCTATGATTAAGTTCTTTGTTTGTTTGTCTTGCTGTTTAAGACAGGGTCTCACTATGTTGTAGCCTAGCTGATCTGAAACTCGCTATATAGACCAGGCTGACCTTGCTCCACTTCATCCTGCCTCCTGAATGTGGGATTGAAGGCGTACCCTGCCACCACAATACACAGTACTTTAAGAGTAACAATATAAGAAAAGAAAATATCCTTTAAACGTGTATAAACTACTTCATAGTACTAACATAAAGCAAGTAAATAAAAACCTAAATGTAAAGCACAAATGGGAATCTGTGCTCATTTATTTTGAAAATAATGCTTGTCCTATGGCAAATATAACTTTGTGTGTTATAGTTAGTACTATTGTATAGAACAATCTTTCCTCTCCTGGACCAATGCTATAAAGTTAACATGCTAATAGAGCAGAAACACCTCAGAGTCAAAGTTGCATTTTAGCAGAGACTGGAATGTGTTTTAAGGTCCCTTTATTCTGCTGTAGTTCTGACCTTCTCCAAGGATACAATGACTCCTGACTGAAACATTTCCCCTCTTTGCATAGACCAATAGGGATGACTAAAAAAACTAAAATGATGTTATATTTTAACACCAAGCAATGCATTATCTATATTTTAATTCTACAGTATAGCACATTTTGTTGGTTTGTGAAACTTTTTTAGTCCCTGAATTTTATCATTGTTCATGTTTATTTTCTAACTTCCTACTCCTTAATGACAGGCCTTACTCAAGGATTCTGTATTCAAATGTGTTGTTGAACCTTCTCAGGAAGTTACTGTTTTATCCTTGATTATATGGTGGCATCAAATATTAATTATGTCATCATTATTAAGGTATTTAATTCCTATGCAGAAAAGAGTGTTTAGTGACCTTAGTTTCAAATAATAATGTCACATAATTCAAAAGCTTTCAAGGATAACCAAATCCTAAACAACCCTTAAGTTTTAGCATAAAAGCTGTTCATATCAGAAAACCAAATGAAGGCAATTACTTGAGTGAAAATGGGGGTAATTTTAAATATTAGTGAGTAATAACAAAGTCTCTCTGACATTACTGGATTGTCCATGACAGAATAAAAATTAGATTCATGATGGGACACCCACTGAAACAACTTCCCTGTGCTAATAGGCGCTCACCAACTCTGGCCAGACAGGGAAGGAACTAGCATAGGACCAAACTAGACCCTTTGAATGTGGGTAACAGTTATTTGGCTGGGGCATACTGTAGGGCCACTGACATCAAGATTTATGCCCACTGCTCGTACTGACTTTTTGGAACCCATTCTTGTTGGATGGATACCTTGCTCAACCTAGATATAGTAAGGAGGGCCTTGGTCCTTCTTCAAAGCAATGTGCCTTACCCTTTCTGAGGAGTGGATGGCGCGGGGAAGTGCGAGGAGGGTAGTGAGTGGGAACTGGAATTGATATGTAAAATGAAAACAGATAGTTTGTTTTCTTTTTAAAAAATAAAATAAAGAAGGCATACAAAAATGACAGAGTTAGAACTAAACTAAGGGATCAAACAGTAGTTTTGTTTTCGGGGTCTTGTTGTTGTTTGTTTGCTTGTCTGTTTTCACAGGAGTAAATCTAAACCCAGAAGGCTGGGTAACTACTCAAGCACGGCATTCTAGTGATACCCTCGAATGTGTAGGACCCCTGACTGTTGCTCAGTTTCTTTCTGTTTTACACATCTGCAAGCCATCATGTATAATGTCATGGCTGAATTCATGTCCCAGCTCCGCCTAATGCTGTACCCTTAACACAACCAAGGACACAGTCTAGCCTTTCCAGACCATTTGTAAATGTACATTTAGAGTCCACAAGTACTGATGACTTTTGTAGGCATTAATTGCCCTGATTGCCTACGATGGTGGTTCATTTTTCGTACTAATGGAAACCAGATCTTAACTTTAAATTTCATTTTACATTCCAACCACAGTTGTCCCTTCCACCCATCCTCCTACCCCCCTTCACCTCCCACCCCAACCCACCCAAGTATCCAGACACTCCTCCCAAAGGGAGAGTCAACAAAGCCTTGCACATCCTGTAGAGGCAGGACCAAGCCCCCCCCCCCACACAGATCTTTTTTTCTTCGGCAAACTCTAAGCTTGTGATTATGGAACTATGTGAACATAAGGCTCTTAATCATCAAGGCATTTTTTTTCCCCTAGACACTTAGGCTGATGCAATTTTCTGAAATTTAGAAAACAAATTTTGTAATCACTTTTCTTCATGATTGAAAAGAAGGTGAAAGGACAGATAAAAAAGACATAATTGCATGGTGCTTTGAGTCAACAGCAGTATAGGCAGAATGTCAAAAACCGTGTACCTCAACTGCTACAAGATTTTTTACGATGAGACTTTGCCTCCAGAGGACCCATATGTATTAGAAGTGTGACCGCATGCCCTAGTTCACAACTTAACCTCTGGTCCCTAGCGTAGATTCCAACTCTTGCTTGCTCACCTGAAAACGGTATGACTTTGAGCAAATGGTTTCTCTAGACATCATGGGAACAACACGTATGTGAGGTCAGGAGATAAACCTTTGTGTTGTGTTTACATATATCTATTACAGTTAACATGTACCATGCTAGAAATATGCTTTCTGGATAGTTCATTATTTACTGTACACGAAGTTAAATAATTTGATCACTGGCTCTGTGCGAAATGAAGAATGATTGGTAAGGAAAATGACATCACCAGATAGAGAATTGTCGTATTTAGTGCCAGTCATGCAGGGAGCCCTCATGAAGCGCTCTGGATGGACCACGTTTTGCATGGCCATTTATCACGTCAGTGTCACTGAGGATTGCTTCAAACACACTTTTCACCTCTCAGCCTAGAGCATCGCAATTTCCTCCTTTTCTTGTCCCTTCTGTTATAGGGCTAGTAAGAAGAAAACATGTATGCATGATGAAAATAAATCATAGCATAACAGTTTGATCACACACTATTTTCATTGATAATCTATGATACCCAGCAATTAGTCTGCAAAAATTTGTGCTTATGTATCTGAAGCTGACATTAAATTTTGACTTTATTTTATTTATTTATTTTTTACTGTGTTGCTAGTCAAGTTAGGGGAAATCATGTTTTGGATGAGTTCCAAGTCACATATTTGACTGTAATTCTAGTTACTCATTTATATTTTATATATATCTAATATATTTATATTCTTTTAAAATATTTGTTCACATTTATTTACATGTAGTCATCATAGGAAACTTTCATTTCAATTTTATAATTTTTATTTAATCATGGGTATGATCTGAGCAATAAAATATAGGATTCAGAGTGTGACGCTCTAATATCTGGGTTTTCCAACATCAAAGAGATGGCACAGAACTAAGATGATGTGGCAAGCAATACAGAAATCCTGATCTCTTTGATAGACTTTCACATCAGCTTAGCGATGTGGACTGTCAACGCGTCAAAGACTTGGGCATATGAGCCAGTCTCCATCTAGGGGATGAACCTAGGGGAAGTGTAGAGGATGCAGAAGTATGGGGATAGACTATTTATTAAGCATACTCCATGCTAATTCTATGAGTGGCAACAGGCTTTAAGAACACAGTACTTATTTTCACAAAAAAAGTTTATCACAGACTTGCAAAATGTTCTTGCCCCTTTGTGTTCAAAAAAACCACTTGACGAGTGCACAGGTTTGAGTCACAATCTGAAATAGAACTACAGTGACCTGGCTGGCAAGGTGGCTGCCAAACCTAATGACCTGAGTCTGTCTCTAGGGGGAACACATGAGTATATATAAACACACACAACACGCACACAGAGATAAAGAAATAAAATGTGTTATTATTTTAATATCAAAAAAGAGCTGTCGAGTCGCAGGACATTCTACTATGCCATGATTTTAGAGTGAAGCGAGTTTCCGTCTTTTATGGGCACTTTCTTTTTCCCAGCATGTAGCTCTTCTTCTTGTCGATGAATTACCACATCTGGAACTATTTCAGCTTTTTGCTTACATTTTGCTTTTATACACTGTTATAAAAGCTGCCTTCCAGGAAGAAACATAGGCTTTTATTCAGACATAAAAATAGGCTAATGGCAATGACAGGGATGGCTGTGGAGGGGGACGAAAAGCAAGTGATATCGCCAAGCGTATATTAGAAGTTAGAGTCTTCATTAGGAGAGAACACAATGTCATATTGTGAAGTAGCATATGAAGGTAGATATGATGTGCTGCTCCGATGGAGTCCATTTACCATATGGTGTGTTAATACAGCCTGTTTCCTTGGGGAAGGCACCAAGGATGAAAGACGAATCCCTCAAAAAATATTGAACAATCATCTCAATCTGAGTATATTTTGATTTTAGCAACTTGACAGTCACTCAACAAGGATGATGAAAGAGCAGACTCTGAATGCATGTTGCACTACCCACTGGCCACTCCGCCAGTCAAATGGGAACTATTTTCACAGCACGCACCTTCAAAGGATTATTCTATGAACTTCTGGAACAACATGGAAGGAACAAAAGCTTTTATGCTTGTAAATTATTGTTTTTTAAACAGTTATCAATAAAGCTTACGATTCTAATTTGTGTTCAAGGAGACAAATATTGGAAAGAATGTTATTTATGGAAAGAGTCAGCAACACCATCTAGAATAAACTTCATATGGTAATTTGGGTATAAGAGGGCATCAACCCACTCAGAGTTTAGATAAATAGAATAGCTATTTAATCATGATCCCTCAAACAGTACAAATGAGGAGGAAGCAGAGGAGGATAACCACTCTGGTAAGAACTGAACAAAACACTTGAAATGCTTTACTGTAGACAAGAACTACTTATCTCTCTGTCTATGGTGTGTGCTACTGAGGAAGCAATGCTTATCAAGCACAGAAGCTGAATTATTTAAAAATGTAATTTAAGGGCAACTTGAAGAAATTAGAGTAATTTAAGGGTGTCTCTAGTAATTCCTATTTTTAAAATGTCACCTTCATTTCAATTTTCAAACAGTTTATTTCTATCAAGTTATTTACGCTCAGGATTGCACCTCTTTCTCAAAGACTACAGCTGAGGCAGTGATGGGATATTTATCAGACACTGCAGAACCAATACAGTGAGTAAGCTGCCTATCTGTCATCTTCCCTCGTCAGTGGAACCCTTCGTTGAGAAATTTCTTTACCAACAACTTTGTGGAGGAACAAACAGTATGATCATTCTTCTTAGTGCAAGGTACCCCTTAGGAATGCCTGTCCTCTTGTGAAAAGCCTGGTGAACTCCTCATCAAAGGCAGTTTCCTGCAGTGGCCTTCGGATTCCATTTGACTCGCATAGTGACCCTAGAAAGTAGGTAATGTGATGCCTGTCTTGCAGATAGAACTGAAGGGGTATAGAATAGAATGATTGGAGAGAGGGAAGAAAAGGTGCCTCTGAGTCCAGTCAGGCATAAGTTCCTGATCTCTTTAATTCTAGAAAATGTGACTAGATATTATAGGTTACTCTACATTGTACAATGAAAACATTTACCTAGCACCAGTATAACTTTTCTAGGTAACTCTTCACTTTCATCAATAATCCATTTTTTAAAAAGAAATTTCATTTATATCTTCAAATTATGTTTTAAAGACTATTTGGGCTTGGACTACATAATCATTGTCACCTTCATTTAAGCGCCTTATTTTATGTGTTTGTGAGTGGCAAACATGACTGCTGATGCCCTTTGTGGCCAGGAATGTCACCTTTCTATTAAAAACTGATGGATTATTTTTTTTACCTTCCTAACTAAAGCCATATCATTGTGATTCCACATATTAAAGTTTTGGTCACAGTTTATAGGGTACTCTACCTCAGTACTACTTTTTGTTTGTTAAATATTATTTAATATCTAGAGTGCTTGCCTTCAAAATGTTAAGTAGAGAAACAAATGTATCATAGATTTCAAAACAAACCAATACTTGGCAGGATATGGGAAAGCCCTTGTTCCTTCTTGTCTTAAAAGTGAAGAATCTAGAAGCGTTGTGTTGACTGCAGTTCTGCCTCTTCTCAAGGTGACCATGGGCTGCACACACAACCCTGCTCTTTAATGTCTGTCCTTAGTAGCTGAACAGAAGGCACCAGCCGGCTTCTGTAATGCACCGAGAATGAATAAACATTATGTCTTCTATGTTCCAAATAAACAACTTGCAGTGGCTTGACACTGCCTGAGAAGACTGCTCATTGAAATTTCATCCTCGAAAGGAAGACCTACACATCTCTTTGCTGGCCTAATGTTTCCTGGAGATTATCATTGATTGGCATTCTCTGCCAGCTCTGAAATTGCACCTCTCTTCCTATTCCTATCCTGTTGTTTTACCTATTCAAGCAACATGAGAGAAAAACCCCACCATATATTTTATCATATTTTTTTCTATGCACATTTTTTCCTTTATCTTGCCTGGAAGACTTCCTGGGTCATTCACAAGTCTCAGTGCAGTTAAAGGTCATGATCGCTAGCTCTGGGTAAAGTGATAGTCTCTGATATTTTATAACATGTCATATCTCTGAAATTGCATGGATCTGACCTGTAGTACTATGAAAAAGACAAGCCTTATGTTATCAGAAAAATGTTCTTTAAAATTCTTTTAGAAAATAGATGGTTATGCTAAAATAACATGGAGGGAGGAAGTAAGAAGAAAAATCAAATTTGTACCAGGCGTGCAGAAGTTTGAAAGCAATTTTAAAACTAATAGTGTACATGTGACATTCCATCCTTCAGTGGATAACATGGGGGTATGGTGAATATCCCTTCCAAAGCCATGCCAGTGGATCATCGTCTTGGGATGGGTGGAAAAGTCAATTTAAGAAAGACTGAACCTGGTCTCCCCTTTTCACAAATGCTTCAGCACTTCCATTAGTCACTTAGTCACCTCCAGTAAGTAGAGATTCTCGGAGCTCATGCACTTTCTGAATAAAATCGTCTCTGGGAAGTATCTGCCTTCTTAGCATCTCTGCGGTGATTCATGACTTCTCATTCTTAAGGGTGCACGTCTGAAGAAGCTGACTTGTAAAAGGCATGCTGACCTGACCCTGCAAAGTTAGAAAATATATCGTTATTTGTTTTTAGGCAGAAAAACTGTGCCTTCATTAAGTTGATATTAGAACAGTGTCTCTGGTTAAGGAAAAAAACAGTGTCTTTGATTAGAAAACTGGATTTTAAAACTTAAAAAAATAAGGAACATAATTAATTTGTACAACTATGGATTGTAAACCTTGATTATTTTTCAAAATGCACTCAGCTAAATGTAATCCTTCGTTATAAATATAGGAATGGTCTTCTATTATTCACAGATTTATTATTTATTTTATATAATTCAAGGCCATCTCAAGGATGTGTGTGATAAACTCTCTGAGCCGTTTGAATAAAGGCATAATTCTTGAGGTTTTGAATTTTAAGTAATCTGAAATGATAGTGGCAGTGATGGTAAATTGAGTTTTAAAAATATCTGTTAATATTGGGATGTTTTGCTTAAGACTTTATTATGCTTTTATCTTCTTTTTAAATTAATAAATTCACTGGTTTGAAGCAGGTTTAGATTTTTGGAACAGCTGGTAGTTCAGTGATTTCTGCTCTATCTTCCATTCCTAAAGGCAGGTCCTCTCTCATTATCAGTAACCTCACTAGAGTGGTCACTACATTAATCTGTCTCATTACATCACACCTTCCTATAGTCTGTAGTTTGCACTTGAATTCTGTGAGGGGGTTTCCCATTGTATCAGTGTGTAGACAAATATAAAATAATAGAATACACCAGTAAAGTATCATGCAGAATTATGTTACTACCCTGAAAATTTTCTGAGTTACATCTCTTGATATCAACAGATCCAAACCAAATGCTTACAAACCTCTGGCCCTTTAAAGACAGCCATAAAGCATCATAGAATCGAAAAATTTTTCAGATTGGTTTCTCTTAGTGATATGCATTTAAATCTCTTATCGATCTTTTCATGGCTTGGATCGTATTTTACTTTAGCTTTGAATAATATTTTACTACCTATCTTTTCAGTTACTGAAAGCTTCTTGGTTACTTTCAAGTTCTGATAATTGTGAGTGAATCTGTTATTAACATCCTTGTGCAAGTTTTGGGTGGACATAAGATTTCAATTTCCTATATGAACAGGACAGTGTTAGAAGGTCGAAAGGAAGATCCATGCCTCATTCCTGATCAGATGGGAAAACATTGAATCAATCTCTCACCATTTACTTTCAGAGCAATGGTAAGGTTTTAATAGTCATACCCTACTGTCTTAATTAGGATTTCTGTTGCTGCAAAGGAACAATGTGATCATGGCAATTCTTATAAAGGAAAACCTTTGATTGGGTGACTTATAGTTTCAGAGGTTTGTTCCATTGTAATCACGGCCAGACATGGCGGCATGCAGTAGACATGTTGCTGGAGAAGGAACGAAGAGTAGAGAAGGAGCTGTATCTTAATCCCTCAGGAAACAGGGAGATCTGAGACACTGGGTGTGGCTTGAGCATATATGAGACCTCAAAGCCTGTCCCCACTATGGCACACGTCTCCAACAAAGCCACTCTTCCTGATAGTGCCATTTATTATAGGTTTATGTGGGCCAATTATATTCAAGCTACCACACCTACTTAATTAGGAGCTTTGTTTGTTTTTTTGCATACTTGCTAGTTTGTTTTTACAGGTAGGTTTTGACTCTTATGTATTATTGTTGTTGTTATTGATTTTTCTCCCTGTGTGTATTTTAGGAGTGTGTGGTTGGTAGTGTTTTGTTTGTTTGTCTTTTTTAGTCTGGCAGTTTCCTGCATTGCACGAATTGATTCTGGGTTTTGAAATAGGCTTACATTCCTAGGATAAATCCCATTTGATTTCATTACCATTCATTGGCTATCATGAGAAAAAGTGATCGGTGGAATTTTTGCTTATACTCATTTATCTAGTTTTCATACTACAATAATGAAATCAACCCTCAAAATGAATTAGGGTGCTGTTGTCTCTAATACCTTATCCAGAAATACAAATGTTGAAAATATTTTATTCTTAAACATTTGATGAAAATTCTCTATGAGCTAAGCTAGCCATGATGCTTTCTGATTCTCAAGGGTATTAATTATTGATCTGATTTTTAAAATACACACATGTCTGTTTCTTCTCATGTGAGTTTTGTTCAATTGTGTCTTTTTAGGAGTTGTTCCATTGTATAAAGGCTAATATGTCTATGAACAAAGTTCTTCATAGTATTAGAATGTTTCAATAAATCTGTGACAAGTTTTTCAGACACATGTGTTTATATGTTATTTGTTTCTAAGCTATTGTAGTGGATAAATAAAAAGGATTTTAATTTCAATGCAGTAGAAGATATATTAAGAAAAGAAGTATTTTGGATATGTTAATCATTATTTTAGAACTATGCTTCTTAGAAGTCATAGAAATGAGTACAAATATTTGGATACTAGTATTCAAATCATAAATAAAGATTGTAATTTTTCTTCTGAACACAAAGAGGTATGTTATATCTATATGTTATATATGATTAAATATTTATGTGAACTTTCTGGAGATGCTCAGTATGCATTATCTCATCAGAGTCTTAAGAACAACCTACAGTTAAAAAGAATCTTGGGCTGGGTGGTGGTGGCATGAGCCTTTACACCCAGCACTTGGAAGACAGAGTCAGGCAGATCTCTGTGAGTTCGAGATCAGCCTGATCTACAAGAGCTAGTTCCAGGACAGCCAGGGCTATACAGAGAAACCCTGTCTCAAAATAATAATAATAAAAAATATCTTGGCCCAGTTGTTGAAAAACTTTAGTTTCCTCAGCCTAAATTTTGTCACTTTTCATATGTAATTACATCCCTCACAGTAAGTTTCTTTGAAAACTATTTTTAAAACTGTGAAGTTGCATAATTCTCATTCCAGTGAATGAAAACACTGTATGCATTTATCCCAAACATCACAGATGACCTGAAAGAAATCAACCGTGTGACTAAAAGGAACTTCTACATGGAGATTGAACAACCTAAGCAGACTTCAGTAGCAAGCACAAAGTTCCTTGTATCAACTTGACTTGTATCTGCCCTCCATGAGTGTCTCTACATTCACTTTAAAAGGTTATTCTATGTAGGTTATTATGTATCAGGTATGAGTCTCTCCAGTCATGTAATTTGACACATGACAGGACACAAACTGCCTAGAAAGGGCATCTTCTTTCTATTAAATATCACAATAACAGCTAGATGTTTGCTAGGACTGGAGAGAGCATTGGGAAGACCATGTGTATTCTGTGCTTCTAGTTCAAAGGCAATGTGAGAAGGCAGGGCTAGCATTTAAGCTCCTGTAACTTACCCAGAGCCCCTCAGAGCCATCCTGCAGAGCTCACTCTGGAAGCATGTGCCACTCCTCAGAAGCCTGAATTGTATGTAAAGACATGAACTAAATTTCAACCTATACAAAATTGTTTTTTAACCTGGATTCTTCAAATACTAAGAACAACTAACCATTTGAATCAACCAAAATAATTGTAGTTTGCTGTGGGAACTCCTTCAGTCAATAGCCTTTTAAGATACAGGCCACTCAGGGCATGGTCTCCTGTAGTATAAATGCAGACTAAACATGTGCATGGACTTCTTGGCTGCTGCATTCAGTTCCAGTTCCCAGAGCACACAGAGGACTGCAAATTGCTACTCTTTCTGTGAGTTTATCCACAGATAAAGAAACGTTTATACTCCATAAATGGTATACTCCATTCCGGGCTATTGTGCAATTCTTTTGTACACTACAATAGTTCCTGTACTTGCCCTGAATTTTAAAAAAAAAGTTACATATTGCCAGGCAATGGTGGCGCACACCTTTAATCCCAGCATTCAGAGGCAGAGGCAGGAGGATCTCTGTGAAATTGGGAGCATAATGGACTAGAAATAGTGACTAGTACCTGCTTCAGTTTTGAGAAGTCAATCAAAAGAAGAAACATAGTTACTACACATAGAAGTAAAGGTAAAAATAAGAATTAAAATGAAAGTCATTCCATGTATATTTATTATAACTACAGGAAGTTATATAATGTGCAAATACTTCACATTAAAAAATTCTAAATAAGTAGTTTTGCTATGACTATTCTAGTCTTTAATTATCTAACATAAGCTGTATAAGAAGAATCATTCAGGTTTCTCTTTTTCAGATTTGGGAAGTAGAGGAAACAGATGCTGTTCTTTTCATTGTTTATTCAAAATGCTCAGTTGAGTTTGTTAACATTGACACAATCTATCTATAATCATTCAGAATGTAATGACTGTCTTCTCAGCCATCTTTCCCCCACCAAACCACACCTGAAACTCATTTCAATTCAAGCAAAGCATAGAAATCTGTTTGCATCTCTAGTGCAAATCTGTCCAGTATGGTCACTGTTCACGGTCTTTACTTTACACTGTTTGTTCCTCCAGGTTTAGAACTGGTGTTAAATTGGGTTAAGCAGGCTTGGTTTTTGACAAATGCATTTATTTTTGTCCTAAGGTCACTTTGTAGTTGTCAAAAGCACCTCATAATGACTTTTGAGAGGACCCTGCAGCTCAGGCAAGGATGCTGCTACGTAAGTTAACAGGAAAAGAAAAACGCCAGTTTCTCGGTTAATTAGGAAAAAATAAGAGAAGCTAAATTAAATCCTGCTGTTTCCACACTCCCATTCAAAGAGAATTGATGAACTGGGGCATCTCAAAAGTTTCCTCTCATATAATCCCAAGCCCCTGTCCCCAGGTTGTCTTACTCCTGTGCCTTTCATGCTATGCAGGTAGGTGATCTGTGAGTCAGACTGATACCCGGTAAGGGAAAGCAGGTGTGAAATACAGTGGGGAAATTTTTCTCATGTTTACAGAGATATTCAACCCAGATCTAATTTCAGCATAAAATTAAAAACGCCTTTAACAAAAAAAATGCAATATACATATTTACAGAAATACTTGAGTATTACTTGATTGTGCCAGGAGACTACTTTCTATTTCTACTAAGTGAATTGAAAAATGAAAATGTGTAAACTTTTTAAAATTCTTTAAAAGATTATCAAATTTTGTTTGACACAAGAGATGACAGGCAACATGATTAATTGCCACTCATAATTGCAATTTCATTCCACTGGTTATTGCTTGTCAGTATCAATTAATAGCTCAACAAAAACCTCATTCATTCCAGAATATTAAAGAAGGATGTCTTGTGGGAATTGTGCTAAACTAGCACTTTCAATTAGATTCTGAGTTTCATAGGGTACTGAATAATAGTTTATGAGTTTATAATAGTAAGTACCAGTGAGTTATTGTTAAAATATAATTACTATAATTATGCATGTTTATCTAGAGAATTGTAATTGGTATTGTCTTCATGTTTAAAATAGTCTATTGTACTTAATTGTTCACATAACGTATAGGTTCTGAAGTTTATTATAACAGGGAATCAGGTACAAAATAACATAGTAGAGTAATCTATCTGAAGAGTACAGAACATACCTATTGGCTTATGGTCCTGGGAACTATGGGAATATAAAAAGTAGACAACCTAGGAAGGTTTGTTTGAAACATAATCCCCTGTGCATAATCTGAACTCCATGTTCCAGTATTCTTTTCCTATTGGATATATAATTCACTATATGAATTTGTAAAAACATCAATATATAAAATAAAATGGAATGCGATACAACTTCCTAGGTGTTGAGACTGAAATTCAAACTTTAGTATGATTACAAAATCATTACATTTGTTTCCAGAATTACTTCTTGCTTATATAAGTTACTTTGTGTCAGTCCTAAAAAGATGACAAGGTATATATACATTTCAAATTAAACACCATAAAGTTTTAGTTTTATAAATTAATAATAGTTCATAAGGAGAGAAATCTAGAAGGTCATTTTAACATTTGAATAATACCTTCAAAAAACTAGTCAGGAATCCATTCATCCAATCCAAAATTTAAAATTCAAAGGGGACTCTGATTAAAATTATTAATCCCAAATGATCAGAATAAATTGAAACCTACTGAACCACAGTCCAATTCTTACTTATTAGTGTTGTGGCAGCAGTATTCAACTTATAAGAAGAAAAATACAAACACTTTGATCAAATTAAATGAGTGTTGAAAGAAATTCTGATTATCTGGGAAACTTGAAGGTCATCCAGTGGACTCGGTGAATTATGGAGTAGTTGTATAACTCATTTGAAAAAGGACATAGATCCATTAAGCCACAAGCTGCAACCTTCCTTTACCCAGTCTGCTGCTTTCATCCAGTGCCAACATTTTCTCATAATTTGGCATCATGGGCTCAAATTTAGCCATGTCTTACTTTATGTTATTGTTTCTTAATGAATGAACTAAGAACATTTATCAGTATGAGAGAAGTCTAAAATGATGTGAGATGAAAATGGAGAAGTGGAAGAATGTTAGCTTTCTTATTAATTAATCAACTAATTAATTATTCCCAGCCCAATCACAGTTCCCTTCCCTCCCTCCCTCCTTCCTCTCTTCCCAGCCCCTTCCCCAGCTTCCCCTCCCCTGCCCCATCCACTTCCTCCCCCTTCTCTTCAGGAAAGAGCTGGCCTCCCGTGTGTATCAGCCAGCCATGGCATATCAAGTTGCAGGAAGGCTAAAAATTCTCTTATTAAGGCTGAAAGAGCCGACCCAGCAGGAGGAAAGTCACGAGAGCAGGCAACAGAGTTAGAGACAGCCCCCCTACACCATCCCACCCCCAGCTTACCCCCACCCATACCCAACTCCCTCTTCCAGGAGTCCCACAAGAAGCTGTACAACTGCAACGCATGTGCAGAGGGCCCAGGTCAGTCCTCTGCGAGTTCTCTGGTTTGCAGGTCAGTCTCTGGGAGGCCCCATGAGCCCAGGTCAGTTGTCTCTGTGTTTTCTGGTGGTGTCCTTGGCCACTCTGGCTCCCATAATCCTTGCTCTACCTCTTTCATAGGCTGTGAGTCACTGCATCTGTTTCTATCAGTTGCTGGATGAAGTCTCTTGCGGGCGGGGCGGGGGGGCAATTGGACTAGGCAACCATCTATGAGTGTAGAAGAGTATCATCCGGAATCATTTCATTGGCTTGTCTGCCTGCCTGCCTTCCTTCCTTCCGTTCTTCCTTCCTTCCTTCCTTCCTTCCTTCCTTCCTTCCTTCCTTCCTTCCTTCCTTCTTTCTTTTTTTTCCATACATTGTTTTGTTTTATTTTTTCCATTCAAGAACATAATTAAAGAAATAAAATTTTTACCTTTCTTCCCCTTCTCCCGGTCCCCTCCCACTACCTCCCCACCCCTCCTCCCTCCCCCTTCTTCCTTGAAAGAGGGCATGGTGCCCTGCCCTGTTGGAAGTCCAAGGCCCGCCCCCATCCCTCCC
>PVIU01003903.1:113955-136521 GCA_004026605.1 Ondatra zibethicus | reverse complement strand
CTGCACCCACCAGCTGCACATACCCACCACGGACACACCACTGCACCCACCAGCGACTTTCCTCCCATCCTCACCTTTGCTTCATCCTTCCAGGGGATGCCTCGCAGCCGTGTGTACAGCTGTAGGTGTTCCCGAGCTGTGAGCTCATCAAACAGGGCATCGAACTGCGGGCAGTAGCCAAGGCTCTGCTGCACCTGAAGCAGGTCCTTGAGCACACTGGGGACAGAGGGCGATCAATACCCAGGAGGGACAAATCCACCCCATACCTGCCCTCCTATACCCTGGAGACACAGTCATCCCACTCCTACATCTACACACCTACCACTCCTACATCTACACCTTTGCACCCGAGGGGCAAGGTCACCCATGAAACCCCCTAGCTGTGCACCTATGGGTGGCCACTCAACCCCTAACCCTGCAGCTGTGTACCTGGAAGCAGTTTCACAGATACACACACATCCATGCCTCCCTACAATGTGTCCGAGGGGCACAGCAACCCCACCTGTGTCCATTGACAAAGGCCTCGCCCCCTGTTGTGCTCTCGTCACCAGTCAGCATCTTGAAGGTGCTGGTCTTTCCTGCACCATTGACACCGAGGAGCCCAAAGCACTCTCCAGGGCGCACACCCAGGCACAGGCGGTCCACTGCCAGGATACGGCCAATCTTCCGAGACTTGTATACCTGCCCAAAGAGCCTTACCCCTCAGCAAAGGACGGGGCTCCTGCCTGGCCTGGCCCTGCCCCATTCCCCATCTACTTTCCCACAGCCTGGAGCCTACCTTGGTCAAGTTCTCAATCTTGACCATGTCATTGTCAGCATCCCCACGGAGCACTCTCTGCCGCTCACTGGCCACATCCACGTCATCCTCCACAGGTTTAGTGGACACAGGCAGACGTCTAGGACAGTACAGTTGGCAGAGCCTGTCCAATCCACCCACCCCTACCAAGGCTCCCTGCCATCGCCCAACACTCCCCACTCACTGTGGCTGCCGCAGGAAGTTATATTGGCACATGATCGTGAGGAAGAATCCCACAAAGCCCTCGACTGTCATGGCCACCAGTCCACGTGTGACAATGTCCCACTCAAATGGGGACTTCATCTTGTCAAACTGGCCTGTGGAACAGCTGGTTCAGGGCCTGAGAGCCTCAGGAAGAGCCCAGTCACCCCAGCCTTGGAACTCGTCAGGTCTAGGACTAGGCACGTCACCCTGTGGCCCCCTGAAGGCCTCCACTGTTCCCAGTGCCAGACTTACCAATCTTGGCATAGTATTCGTTGATGTACTCATTGTAGGCCATCTCCATGAGTCCGTGGCCCAGGTTGTAGTTGGGGAAGATGAGGAAGCAACTTTTCAGGTAGCTGTTGACAACCTTCAGATCCTGGGGGCCAGACATGGCTCAGTATCGCCGCCCTAGGCCACGCCCTGCAGCTCAGCCACCCCACATTTACCTTGTCATGCTCAAAGAGCTGCAGAAGGAAGGTAGCCACGGTGGCTGTGATGCCAATGAAAAGGTTGATGACGATGAGGAACACGTAGGCTGAGCTGGGGACCTCAAACCAGAAGGAGGCTGGGTACATGATGGGTGTGATGGACCACCTGTGGGCAAACAGCAGTAGTCACAGGGTACCCCCAGCCAAACCCATGCCTGCTCTACACCCTTCCCTAGCTTACCCATAGAGCAGGAACAGGGAGAGCACCGCTGGGAAGTTGGTGGGCGACGTGTAGGCCGGGAGGTCAAACACAAAGAGGATGATGACGCAGCAGGTGGCCGGGACCAAGTAATTGAGCTGCAAAGGCAAAGGTAGATGGTGAGAACTGGGTATGGGGACAGGAGACAGGGGTGGGAAGGGACCATGCGGGGGCACACCATGTCCCACACGTAGTTTGCTAGCCAGTAGATGACAGGGTTGCACCCGCTGACGAACTGCAGGTGCTTGGCCTTAGTGGATTTCTCTGCCACCAGGAAGACCACGAAACTGGCTGGCACGAAGGACATGGCCACGATGATAAAGATGGCGATGACCACGTCTGTGCCCTGCAGCCTAGAAGAGGACGGCAATTCTAGGGGGTGGTCAGGACCCCAGTAGGTCCTGCCCCTCCCCCAGCTCAGTCTGCCTCGCTTACAGGTAATCCAGGGAGAGGCTAGCACTGGTCTTGTTCATGGGGTGGTTGGTGACGGTGATGCCTGCACACAGGAAGGGAGGGCAGCATTAGCCCATGCACCGTTCTGGCTCAGCTGCACCCCCCCATCTCCTCAACCCTGACTCTCCTCACCATAGGCTGCTGGGTTACCCTTGTTCTTGGGCAAGTTTGCACGCAGGATGGCATTGTTGAGGCTGTTGAGGTAGGTGGGCATGCTGTGGTAGCCCTTGTTATTGTAGAGCACCTGGAGAATGGCAAGAAACTCAGAGAGGCTCACAAGCCTAGGAGTCCCTGTGCATAGGGTCAGGTGCCACAGAACCCAGGGCAGCAATTTACCTGGGCCACCCTTCGCACTGCGATCTTCCGCACCATAGGTGGGGCCCGGGCACCAAAGGAGGCTGGGATGGACTTCTGGACATTACCAAAGGTAATGGCTCCATATCTGTACAAGACAAGTAGGAGGGACAATGAGACTAGGCAGCCATCAGCCAGCTACCCTCAATCATAGCCACTCCAGGCCAACTCACCGGTGTAGCCGGAAACGGTCAGATGTGAAGAGCAGGTACTCAGAGACATTGTGGCCGGTGATGTCGGTCAGGATGTCGCCTGTGACTACTCTCATCTGGGGCGGGTGCCCACCCACACTGCTGGGGCAAGAGAAGCCTGTGCCCTGTGTAGAGCAGGTACAGCGGACAGGCTCACGCACTAGGTGTGGCAGAGAAGGTGCCGACGTCCATGTCTCTGTGGGCACAGCACACACAGCACAGTGAGACCGGTTCCTCATGGCCATGACCCCAGCAGCCTTCCACGAGATACTACCTGGTCCGCTAGTAGGCGGCAGGGAGGTGTTCCAGGCCTGGAGTGAGTCTTCATCCGGGGACACAGGTGAGTCGGAAGGGGCAGGTGAGGGTGGGGGTGGCACGAAGTTGGACAGCGGCAGTCCCTGCGTGAAGGACTCCAGGCACATGCTGTCGAAGAACCGTGCGGCCAGCAGGCGGGACTCTCCACTGCTAAGGTTCAGCATGGGCCCCAGGGAGCCATTGGCAGGAGACTTGAGCACGCAAGTGGCACCCACACCAGAGGGTAGCCGGAACGTGCTCACCAACTGCTGGGGGCTAGCATCAGGCGACAGCCGTAATCTAAGGGCACAGCAGTGTGTCAGAGGCTCTACGTCTCAACTCTTGCTCTCCCCTGTGCTACAGCCCCAGCCCACAGCCTCACCGGTACTCCCGGCGTTCCTCATTAGCATAGGGGATGAAGTTGCCACGGGGCTGGGTGTAGTTGTGGTACTGAGAAGGTGACAGGACCAGTGGAGGCAGGTCACCTAGTGGGCAAACATGAGACCTGAGCAGGCTCCAACTACCTGGTGGAGCCCCCAGATCTCCATTTCCCCCTTCCCAACACAGAGAGGGCCAAGCTTTCATGAGCCCCTGAATAAGGTTGAGTATGGGGAGAGGGATGGAGAAGGGTTCTCTAGGAGGCTGAGAAGATAATAAAGCCAAGAACCCAAGGGCCAGATGGTAGCCTTGCCCCCCACCACAAGGTCAGGTAGCCGTACCGATCTCAGGGACAGACAAGGCTACGGTCATGGCCACACAGACAAAGAAGGCAGGCAGCAGAATCTGAGAGCAGAGAGCTTTCGAGTTTCGACGAGCACAGTGGAAGCGCTTCACCAGGAGCCCGTGGAACTGCCGCATCTTCAGCCACCAGCCCTCCAGCTTGCGGCTGCCCTGGCCTACCCGAGCCAAGGCCTCCATTTCCGCCTCTGTGCAGAGAGGCGGGGGTGAGCAGCCAGTACCATGCCACCCTTCTGGACCCTCCCCAATCTTCCCAGAAGCTTCCACCTTGTAAGCTGACATTGTCTGGGTCCTGCAAGTTGTCAAAGAGGGGACGGTAGTCACCGTAGACATCGGCGTAGCCAGCGCCCTCATCACCACGGGTAGAGCCCACAGAGGATGCAGACAGCAATGATGCCTGTGACTGGGCTAGCTCTGAGCACCGAGCCAGGTTGCCAGCTTGACCCTCCACAGATGTCAGGCCCTCTGCCCCAGGAAGCACATCCTTCCGGGACTCCTTCACGTCTGCAAAGAACAGAGGCAGGAAGGGAGGGCTTAGAGCCACGGTACCCCAGAACAACTTAGTACCTCAGTCCCTCGTGCCCACCCAAGACCTCAGGCCCTGACTTGATCCCAGCTTCCAGTTAACATACCTGTTCAGGACCTGTGGCTACCAAAATCCACCATGAGCCTATACTGATTCTGGGGAATCCCACTTCCAGACACTGTCCCCAGGGGCCCTGTGTGGGTTGATCAGACTGATCACTACTAGCCTTGTGTATTCTTACCAGCCTCACTATTCTCCAGGGACTGGTCCTCCTCAGACACCTTGAGGAACACCTCCTCCAGGGTTGTATCCATCAGCCCAAAACTGCTCAGATGCAATGCATCCAGGCTGTGCTCCAATTGCTGTAAAGAAGCTGGGTGAGGCTGGCGCCATGGAACGCAGGCAGGGGTGTGCTCATCTTCTCTATGGGCACACCCTGTCCCCAACAACCATGTTTAGCCCTCGCACCTGGAAGAGGCGCTCGAAGGCCCCCTTCTTGACAGCCTCACTGGGCAGGATGTAGGAGAGCTCTGTGCTAGTGTCTGAGACCAGCAGGGAAGAGGCCACATGCTTGCGGATGAACTGGGACACCTGGGGCTCCGAGCAGCTGCTCAGCTGAGCACGACCTGGGGGGCTGGAGACCAGCCCTGGCTCTGGGAAAGGAGGAGTAGAAGGGGATTCACTGGGGGCATGGCTGAGGAAGGAGGAACTTCAGTGGGAACCTAGCAGGCAAGCCAAGATGGGGCTTAGAGGTATTCAAGTCCACCAGGTCTTGATGGAGGGAGGGTAAGGAAGCATCTCTCCTAGGCTGGGAGTGGTGGGGCAGGGAGGACCACAGGATAGTTCAAGTCGTCTCGGTACAGACCTTGGGAGGTGCCAGGCTCTGCAGGCCGCTTGACCAATGTGAGGCGGTAGCCATCACCATAGGCACCCTTGAGAAAGAGGGGAGAGCCGCAGCACTTGAGCTTGCCATGGGAGATGATGGCAATTCGATCCCCCAGCAGGTCGGCCTCATCCATATGGTGGGTGGACAGGAGGATAGTGCGGCCTGGGGGAGGTCCAGATCCAAGGTAAGGGGAACACACAAGGACAGGTAAAGATACCTACACAGGACTACGGCAAGCCTGGCGTCCCGCTCACCTGGCTTGTACTTCAGAATGAGGTCCCAGATGGCACGGCGAGCATAGGGGTCCACGCCGGCAGTGGGCTCATCCAAGATAATGGCTCTAGAGCCACCCACAAAGGCAATGGCCACTGAGAGTTTGCGCTTCATGCCTCCAGACAGCGTCTGCACCAGGGAGTGCCGTTTATTGGAGAGCTCCAAGTCCTCAATCATCCTGTGGGTCCAACAGGAGGACAATGGACAGATGGGAGGGTGACAGATAGGAGAGCAATAAACAGAAAGAACAGTGACAACGTGAGGGTAGAGAACAAGAGTGACAGATGGGAGGGGGACAGGTGGGCAGGAGGGTGATGGGCAGGGGTGATGGATTTATGGGAGGGGATGGACAGAAGAACAAGGCACACGAGCAAGATGACCAGCAGAGGAGGGCAATGGCGGGAGGATGATATCAACGGGCTGTAGACAGGAACATGAAAAGCTCCTATCTCACCTCATCCCCTCCCCTTCTCCTGACTTCCACATCCGAGTGTCCACAGCCCCTGCCTCTGCTCATATCCCACATCCCATTCACACTGTGTCCTGTCTGCACCCCCCCACCCCGCTGCACCCACTTGTCCATCTCTTTGCGGATCTCCTCTTGTGCCATGCTCTTGAGGCGTGAGTAGAACCAGAGGTGTTCCTCCACAGTGAGTCGGTCAAAGAGCACATTGTGCTGCGGGCACATGCCCAGGTTCTTGCGGATCTCATCCATCTCTGTGCGGATGTCATGCCCATAGATAGTGGCTGAGCCCGACGTGGGTGGGAACAGTCCAGTCAGGATAGACCTGGAGCAGGGGCAAGTGGGGTCACAACCCACCCTACCCTGAGGGAACCATATCCTCCTGTGAACTAAGCCCTCCTGTCCCTAGACACTCACATGGTGGTGGTCTTGCCAGCCCCATTATGGCCTAGGAAAGAGACCACCTGGTTCTCATAGAGATTGAGGCTCAGTTTGTTTAAGGCCAGCTTCTTGTCATTCTTGTAGACCTTGGTGAGCTTGTCCACACAGACGACCAAGGGCAGGTGGGTGGGCTCCTCCTCCATACCACGTGTCTCCTCTGTACCAGGGCTGGGTCAGCAGGATGGGGGCAGCACTAAGGCCACCCCAGGCCCCCAAACCCAGCGCCCACCCCATTCAACATTCTGACCCTGGCCTCACCAAAGTGGCGGCTCTCCATGGCACAGGCTTGGTCTTCCTCCATAACGCTGAGGCGTGGTGTGTGCGCCCATGGCCAGTTCCACTCCCAGGCCTCTGTCCGCCCACTGCCCAGCCAATAGGACTTCTGCAGTGGGAAGTACCAGGGCCGGGGCAGCCCATACATGCCTGGGGGTCCAGGATGGGAGAGGCTGACTGAGGGCCTGGAGGTGACTACCTACCGTAAAGGCCAAATGCCACCAAGAGGAAGGCAGATGCCCAAGTGACCTTCTCCCACCCCTGGTCCCTCCGTTGATGGGCGTGTACCTGGGTGCACAGCCTCAATGTACCAAGTGAGGACGCCGTAGACCACTGTATCCACCATAAGCATGGTGACAGCAAGGAGCAGGTTGAAGTCGTCCCCTTCTACTGGGGACTGGCTGAATGTATGCCACTGGATACCCACGCCTGCCACCTCATACAGGGCAAAGTACTTGGAGCCCAGGCCAAAGGCTGTTGTGGACATCAGGGACTGAAGAAAGAGGGGTGTCAGTAGCTGGGCAGGGGATGGACACCCCACCCCGACCCTGCCTGCCCACAATCCTCACCGCAATGCACTTCTCGAAGGCCGTGATTTTATCATGGGCCACTTCCTCACGGATTGCTACATACATGTAAGGAACATAGCTCAGGAAGTAGATGATGCCACCGCAGGCTGAGGCCAACTTAGCCTTCGAGTACAGCACAGACACCAGGAAGCTGGAATGAGAGGCCACACAGCTGCCAATCCCGAGATGGTTGGCTCTGGGCCTGCAGCCCCCCTGGGCTGACCCTACTGGGGCCCAAAGACGCCCCAAGAGAAGTCTGCCTACCCTTGGGGGTGTCTTGGCTCCCCATAGCACTCACCAGAACATGATCGTGGCCACAGCATAGACAGCAAGGAAGAGCCAGATAATGAGCACGTGGCTGTGCATGAGCACCTGGCCGTACTTGAGGATGGCAGTCAAAGCTGTCACTGAGATGGACAGCTGCACAAAACCTGTGATGAACCAGGCCACCCAGTGCACGGCGTTGTTCAGGCCCATCGTCTTCATCACCTGTGGTGGGCAGCAGATGAGGGACCTTGGAGCAGGGAACAGAGGAGAAAGGACAGCACTGCCCCCCACTCCCCCCCTCCCCTCACACACACGGCCTGCTGGAAGGGAGTGCCTACAGCCACCTAGACCGACCTCCTTGAGCCGATGCTCTTTCTCTGCCACGATATGCTGGATGGTCATGGCCACGGAGTAGACCCAAGAGATCACCATGCAGAGTGGCATCATGTGCTCGATGACAAACAGGAAGCTGAGGGGAAACAGGTGTTAGGGGGCACTTGGGCCTGAGAACCCCCCCAACCTCTGTAGGCTGGCACTCACTCATCACGCGTGTAGCAGGGGTACGGGAACATCTGCACGTAGTTGCCAGGCTCCACCACGTCGTGCCCCACAAATGTGTTGATGATGGCACGCTCCATCATGTCTGTGGGTAGAAGTTGTATCAGGGCAAGGCCAGGCCCCACCCCCTCACATCCCACCTGGGCTCAGTCCCTCACCCTGGATCCAGACGAAGCCATAGAGAAAGTAGAAGCGGCCACCAGTGTTGGGCCCTGGGCGCCAATAAGCACGTCGGATCTCATTGGTTTTCTCGGTGAAGCTTGAGTTCTGGCGAATCTTGTAATGTACGTGTGGAGGGAGGGAGCCATCCTTCCGGGTCTGGAAGATCACACCTGGGAACAGGAGGCTGGAGGAGTGTGTGGCCAGAGGGCATGGAAGGGATGGGACAGACTGCGAAGTGAGTGCTCCAGGGGAGAGAGTGGGACAGACGAGGTGTCTCAGAAAGAGGGGGAGCAGGGGGATGAGGCAGAGCCAGCATGCGGAGTGTGGGACCCAAGTGAGCCAGGCTAGGGAGAAAGGGAGAGATGTGGGAGGGCGTGGAGGTGGTGAAGAGGTCTGGGCCAAGGAGCAGGAAGGTAACAGGGAGCATGGCAGGGACTGAGCTGGTGAGGAAGTAGGTCTGTAGGAGACACAGGACCTTTGCGGGACGGGGAGGAACTCACTGGCAAACACTGTGACGTTATCCTGGTAGGCCTGGTTGAGCGTGTAATTGACAATGCTTTCCTCATCAGGAAAACCCTTGAAGATGTCCACACTCACCTGGAAAGAGACCATCATTGGAGCTAGCCCTGAAAATGCACAGGGGAAGGGGGAGGTCATAGTGCTCACCCACCGCACCTTGGACATGAACTGGATCCAGCCACAGGCTGCGTTGTCAATTGTGTCTAGCTGCTGCAGGAGAGCTGTGCCATTGGGCAGTGAAAAGTTGTCCTGGCGCAAGGCAGGTGGCAGCTCCTCCAGGGACAGGTTCATTGCTTCAGGGTGCAGGCGCAGATCGGCCACATACTGAAGTAGAGAGTTGAGTTCAGGGTGCAGCTTGTACCCTTCAGCTCTGGGCAGAAGAGCCCACCATAGGTGCCCACCCACCTTGTACCCTCAGCACCTGCTGCAGCCAGTGGAGATGCTGCTGCAGCCTGCCTTGCTCCAGGAAGCTTCGGATCTCCGCGGAGATGTTAAGCCAGACCTGGGCGTAGTGTGTCACATTGCCCACAAAGGCAAAGGTCTCATTGGCCTGCAGAGAATGGAAGCTTGAGGCATGGGGCTCCAGAGGAACCCGAGCCAGTCTGAGAGTCCTCTATTCTCTCACATGTTTAAGGGACCAGTCTAGCTAGTACCCCTACTCAGGCCAGACTTCTACCTTCACCATATGGCTTCCTTGAACCCCGCCTCTGCATCCATGCATGCTTTTCTTGCTCCTTCCTTCCTTCCTTCCTTCCACATGCCCCTTGAGCACTTGAGTCTGACCCTCATTTCTTCTCCCACCCCCCCCCAAAAAACTCCTCCAAGGTCAAGCTCTTGCCACGTCCACTTCCACTCCTGGCTTACACTGTTCCAGCAAACTCTCTTCCCAGGCTTCAATGTTCCTTGTACCCCACTCATCTGATGTTACCGGTGTGTGAGTGTGGGGACGTCTCTGAACATACCACCCTGGTCCAGTCAGCATGGGGAGGGGTGGGGGACACTCTAGCCAGGGCAGCCAGCCTTTCCAGTGCATCTCATCTCTGCAGGAACTCTCGGGAGTTCTCGACAGAAAGGCTGCCAAGTGCCACTGCCCCTCCAGCTCCGAACTTGCCGTGCGAGGCACACCACTACCCAGGTTTCATGAAGTCAACTCTAGCTCTTAGCAGTCCCACATAGAGTCCTGGGACTACAGAGCTCCCAGTCATGCTCCTGCCGGGGAGACGGGCACAACTCGTGCCAGACCCACACACCTTGAGGATAACACGGTCAGCTTCAGAGCCCGCTGGTGCATACAGGATTTTGGGGTTGCTGGTCATGAGGTGCACAAGAAGGCCCAGGTTCCGCTGCTCTTTGCTTGTGAACCCCAAGGAGCTCATGTTGCCCCTCCGAAGCGCTTCAGGCTCAATGGTGCTGGCAGAGACAAAGCAGCAGGAACAGGGCAGAGATGTCAGGACCAATGGGATGGGGCACTTGGGATGGCTCAACAAAAGCCAAGGGGCAGGGCTTAGGAACAGAACTTCAGGCTAAGGTGGGATGTCAGGTTAGGCATGCGGTGGGCTTAAACGTATGAACACATAGAAAACGGAATGAAAAACGCATAGAAAACACATAGAAAACTTCCAGAATGGAGTCTATGCACAAGGGCCAGGCAATGGGTCAACTCCCCACTACCTCATGACTCTCCCCATCCCTCCATCCCTTTGTTGCTGACCTACCGGTTGTTGCCACACAAGATGGGCTGCAAACCAGCCCAGAGCTGCACAAAGGCGGAACACTGGCCTTGCAGAGTGTCGGGGGAAGCTGGGGTTACAGGTGACTGGGTGCCCTCCTCGGAGCTGCTGTTGGAACCAGTGCTTGCCCCCGTCACAGTGCTGTTGGCCACTCTGGTCAGGCCGCTACCTTGAGATGCAGGGGCCCGACCAGCACAGGCACCTTGGGGCAGCAGCAGGGCAAGGGCTGACAGAACATCCACATCCTGCAGAACTTTCTGGGCATCCAGCAGGTCCCCTAAGAGTGCCTGCAGGCTCCGCGGAGATGGTGCCTGCTGCTGAGGGTCTGAGCCGTTGGGGACATCCAAGCCCAGCTGAGGGAGGAGACCAGGGGGGAAATGCAGGCTAGGAGACAGGGTAAATTCGGTTGGAGGTGACTCAGGGAGGTGACTAAGTTCAGGATGGAATAGGAAGGATATCAACCGGGGACATTGCTTGGGGAAGATGAGGGAGGGTCTACAGCTTAGGAAGTCCTGGCCAGGGCTATAGTTTCGGGTGAGAGACGGGAGGTCTAAAACTGAGTAGAGGGTATTGAATGCTCAATTACAAGCCATATCATGGCCTGGGAGCAGGAGCCCCCACCAGGCTCCAAGTAGCCCCAGAACTCCTCCAGGCCGGTCAGCAGGTTTGCTGGCCAACTGGCAGGCAGGACCTCACCTGCTGGGCAATCTTGGCCATGTCCAGCTGGGTCCGGAGCTCAGTGGCCAGATCACTGAAGCGCTGGGCACGCGCCGTAGCCGGCCCACTGCAGACGGCATCCCGGTAGCCCTGCAGGTCTACCTGATGACCCTCAGGCATGGTAAGAATCCGACCCAGCTCCCCAGAGCCTGGTGCACACGTGAGCTGCTCCAGGAGGGTCGGAGCCAGCAGCAGTTCCTGGTGGCAAGGCAGAGGGGACCGGTGACGCCTGCACTCCAGCCAAGACATGGTCAAGGGCCTACTGAAGGCAGCACACAATTTTACCCTGCCCGTCCACTGTGTTGACTCTGTGTCAGGGTCCCACAGTGCTGTGGGAGCTCTCAAGTCACCGTCCTGCCTCCACTTCCCCATGAACACCACAGATCCCCAGAAGTTACGTGTAACTAAGGGAGCCTCCTCTTCCACCCCTCTCCTGGGGATAGGCCCCTCACCTCCATTTGGAACAGAGGATTGCTACCCAGGCGGCTCCATGGCTCCTGCTTCCTGAGGAAACCCAACTTCCCATCCAGGGCAGGCAAAGGACCAAAAAGCAAGTGATAGACCTGCATTGTGAGGGGTCTGATTCAGTAGGGGCTCCAGAGCCCTGAGAGGAGCTGAGATACACTTGCAGCCCCTCCCCCTCCCTCGCTGCAGTAACCAGGGGCAATGGGGAGAGCAGAGGGACTTGGCCACCACGGATACATGCCCCACCTCACCTCAGAAGGATCCACACGGGCAGCCAGGAGGGCCTGGGCCGTGCTGTTGGGCAGTGACAGGTTCTGCATCAGGAAACGCCAAAGCTCCCTCTGGTCCCTGGCCACCGAGTCCAGAGGGAAGGACGAAACTGGACAGGCAGGAGGATGGGACTGAGGGGCCGGCTCTAGCTGGGGCTACGGTGTCCCAGATAGGCTCTGAGCAGAGCTACCAGCACTGCACTGGGCCTGCCTGAAGTACACAGGTCAGGGACAACGTGGTGCAGACACAGGGACCCAGGGCCAGAGGCCGCAGGCAGGCTCCCAGTGACAGCGGTGCTCAGCCCCGCCCCCCAGCCATCCCCACACAGGGCACACCTGCAGGTCTGGCCGAGTGGCTCTCCCAGGTGCTAGGGCCTGAGCTGAGGGCCTCCAGATGTTGACGTAGGGCCTCAAGCTCTGAGCCAAGGCTGGGTCGCACTGGGTCAAACAAGTTGCCCTCTTCCACGACACGGTTGAGGCGTTCTAGAAGCTGGGTGACCCTGCAACACCATAAGACATCAGCCGTTTGCTCTGGCGTCGGGGTAGGAGTAGCTGGCTCCCAAGTCATGGGGCGGGGGCACTTACGTGGAGTTGGCATATTGCAGGAAGCCAAACTCATCACGTTGCCCATCAGGGCAAAGCGACTGCATGACGGGCAGGATGCCAGCAGATGTCAGGGGTGCTGCAGTGTAGAAAGCTGGTGGGATCAAGAATGGGGGAGATGGAGGCCAAGAGAGGTATTTGAAGACAGTCAGAAAAGAGAAGCAGCTTCAGGCAGACTAGGATTGGGGCAGACAGCTCCTCACCCCCAGCTGTGCTAAGGCAAATGACTCTGGAGGTCAGAGGTCATAGGGCCACCTGCCATCCCTTCCCCTGTAACTCCCAGCTAATCACACCTTAGCCTGGCATTGCTCATATGCCCCAACAAGCCCCTTTCCCACAGATACCAGGGTAACACATGAGGCACCCCTTGGCAGTGACCTCTGACCTCTCAGGCCAACTGGTTAGCAGAGTGAGCGCTAACAGCCCGAAGGAGTTTGAAGGGAAAGTTGCAGGCCACCCCAGCCTCATCTCAGGCTAGCCCAGGCTCAACCCAGGAACCCTGCCCTTAGAAAGCACTGCCAGGCTGACTCACAGACACCCTGCCAAGAAGATACTCCAATGGCTCGACCAGGGTACCAGTTATGGCCCAGGTGGCCTGGCCCTTCACTACCCCCACTCCCCACATCACAGCCCCCCCCCACCCTGAGTGATAAGCCAGCCTTTCCTGATCACAGGCAGGGGCTTCTACAGGACCCAGCTGCTAGGAGGCTGTTAATGCAAGCAGTAGGGGTGCTTAAGCGGCACCAGGAGGATCTGCCAGGACATCCATGGCTGCCACCTGAGCCAGCAGGAAGGAATGGCTGCTCACTTACAGACTGCATGCAGGCCGGGCCGAGGAGGACAAGAGACCATGCAGGGTGGGGGGGCAGGTCAGAACAGAACAGAGGAGACTGGTGAGTGCCCGAGCCCTCCAGAAACAGGCACCGTCGTCACTCGTGGCCACAATGGCCAGCCCTGACCTCCACAGCCTAGCCAAGACACATGGCCAGGACCACACGGGGAGCAAGAAGTCTTGGGAATGGGGCCACACTTGGGCTGACACGCGCACACAGGACTCTCGTCCCTCCCTGCCCACCCACGTGCCCAGGCTATGCCTGTGCCTCACCTTCCTTCACGGAGATGGTGGGCTTCTTCTGCCGCAACCCCAACAGGATGAAGAAGAGGACCAGCGGGATGAAGATCTCAAAAGCCAGGACCCACTGGAAAGGGTGAAGCCACATGAGGCTATACACGGTCTGTCCACTGACTGCCCAGGGCTAGACATGATGAACAGGTGCTGGCCTAGGCTCTCCTAGGACCAGCCCAGCCATGTGTACCCAGTGACCACGAAGGTCAACACAGGTTTCTCAGGTCCAGCCAGGATTCTAGTCCCTCCCAGTATACCATGATGTTGAACGCTGTGTGGTACCACCAAACTGAGTCTCTCGTCCTGCAGCCTACATTGTACCTGACAAACCATGGACCACCCACCCTCTGAAGATAAATTAGCCAGTTTGTGGTCAACTCTGACCCATTCATTTACCCAACTCCTCTTCTCCCTGCCAACCTGCTGAGCCCCCTGGGTGGGATCCTGAAGGGCATCTGGGCCAAGTGTGGTCTCTGACTTGAGCGACATGCACCTCCCCTCTCCTCTCCTGTAGCACCCTTATAACTCTGTGTTGGACCCAGAGAGATGAGGCCTAGTGTGACATGGTCGCTGAGGCAAAAGCCTCTTTTCCTGGCCTAACCTCTAGGGGCCAGGCTGCAAGGTAGGCCAGAAGTGCCAAAACCTTGGGGCTCAGACTCTCACCTCCCAGTGTCTCTCAATAAACAAAGAGCTTCCTCAATTCCTGCCCGCACCTCAGCTCAGAGATGAAGGCCAGGCAATATATCAGGAAGCTCCTGCCTCTGAGACCACGGGAGAAAGAGAGGCCCACCCACCACCACCAGAGGTCATCCTTCTCCAGGGCTCTGCAATATCGGAGATCTCCTTCACCCTCATCACCATCTGAAGCGGACTTTGAAGCGCCACCCTGCCCCACCCCCACCCAAGAGCGGAGCGGGGCCATGCCCAGCCTGTCCCTGGCTGTGCCTACTGTGCTCTGACAATAGCTCTCTGTGATCCAGAACACCCTGCTGTGTGTCTACACCCCACACCCGCCTCAGCCTGTACCAGCCTCCACCTCCTCTCCAGCCACGATCGAGTCCAGGGCCAGTTGAGGAGATGATGTGTGCACCCAGGGCTGCAGGACAAATGTGTTTCACACATACAGAGTGGCTGGTGACAGGGGCCACAGTTCAAGTGACAGCCCTACCCATACCAGGCCCTACCTTGGGCACCTCCGCCCTGCCCTAGGCACCTCAGAGTAACTGCAGCACAGGCCAGGCCGTCTCCCCTATCACTATAGCAACGGCTGCGCATGAGCTGCCAGGAGGAAGAGTCCTAGCTGGCAGGTGGCGGGCACCACAGGGGAATCTGGTTACAGGCAGGCGGCACAGGTTCAGCAATACCTAGGTGTTCCACCTGGGTGACAGCAAGTGACCTAGGGACCCTGTCCCTCAAGACAAGTCCAGTCCTTCCACACTGCCCCAGTGTCTCCATGCCAACCCTGGACCAGAGTTGCCCTCCAGGAAGCCTAGTGCTTGCTGTGGTGGGGGAGTGGAGAGAGCAGGGGACATCCAATTGTGTGCTTCCAGCACAACTACTCAATACTGGTATGCCTCCTATGGAGGCCAGGGTAGACCCGTGTCCCATGTGCAGCTAGCTCAACAACAGGGCAATTGAGGCACAGTACTTGGGAGAAGGAAGCAGGAAGGGCAGAGGTCCTGGAGTCCCTTCCAGATCATTAGCTTTGCACGGGTGTGTCCCTGCCCCAGCAAAGACTGTCTTCCTGGAGGAAGACAGTCACTGCTGGTACCTCACCGGAGCCATAGGCTAAGGATCCCCCACTGTGGTCTTACTGGTCGAATGGGAACCTGGGAAGGTCCACAGATCAACCCAGACTAGCGGGCAGGGGGGTCAGTCCTAGGAAAAGGCTACGAGCACCTCTAGCTGCCTGTCAAATCACTGGACTCTTCTTCAAACCTGATATGAGGCTCCCATCAGATGCGAGAACTGTGTTTTAGCCTCTGCTCCTGAGCCCTGAAGGGGCCTTCCTGACAAGCACCTTGGGGCTAGCACTAAGGCAGATCTGCATGCTCTCTCCACCTCTTTCCCCTGGGGACTTAAAAGCTAGAGTAACAACAAGCCGGCTCCTTCAGACCCCACACCAGGCAGCCCCAGACAACCAGGACAGGGGACATACCCAGTCCTTGCTTCAGCCAGGGCTAAGTGCCCTCAGGAATCCTGCCAGGCCATGGTGATGACTGCTACCCACCCTGCCTATAGCCCAGAGTTTCTTATTATGTACCTGAATACCCAAAGTGGAACACAGGAGGCGTGTGGCTACCCAAGGAGTCCCTGGGAATGGGCTGGTCCCTTCTTTAGGCACCCATACTCTCTGGTCTCCACCCTGCAAAAGCCCTCGGATACTCTTGCTGGCCCAGGACTCTCAGGGTGCCCCTGCTCTTCCAGGGACTGGAATAAAAACCAACAAGGCCCATGCCATTCATGCCCCCCAACCTGCTCCTCATCCAGTATTCTTCTGTCCTGGCTGCCCTAGAAAGGTACTGAGAAGCCTGGTGTTGAGCTCTGCCCAGCAGGCCCCAGCCCCCAGAGAGGCCCAAGGCAGGAGAAATCAGAGGAGCTGCCTCAGGGAAAACTGGCCCTAAAGGGCAAACGGGTGCTGGGGTTTGACGGCTTGAGCTGGCACAACAAGGACATTCCCAGGGATGAGAAAGCAGGAGTGAGGGCTGTAGACATGCCAGGATGGGCTAGGAAAGGAGAAGGGAGGAGGAGAAGATGAAAAAGGGAGGAGAAGGGGGAGGAGGGGGAGGAGGAGACGGTGGCGGAGGAGGAGGAAGAGGGCGGCGGCAGGGCTACTTGGTACCATCCTCAGCCTAAGGTGCCTGCCCAAGGGCAGAGAAGCGGTAAAGAGACGGCTCTCTATGGGGGCTCCAGAGGCGGTGGGCCCAGGGCTCGGAGCCCCTACGCTGAATGGTGCGCCCCAGCCAGCACTCTGTCCCAGGAACCTGGGCCTCGCCAGAGCTGAAGTCCAGGGACCACCCGCCCCCACCCCAGCCTGCCAGAGAGAGCAGCGAAGGGCGCCGGCCCGTGACTCAGCCGAGCGAGCGAGCGTTGCGAGTGTCAGCGGACGCGGGCACAGCCGAAGCCGCTGCCAGGGCCCGGGACAGGGTCCCCGGTGGCGCCCTCCCAGGGTCTGCGCGCGCCCGGGCACTGCACGTGCACGCTGGAGCGCACCGGCACATCGGGCGCGCGGCCTGCGGGCCCCGGAGGATGGGGTGCGGGTTGCTCACCGGGCTCCGGCGCTTCAGCGTCACGTTCTTCCAGAGCAGCAGCTGCAGCTGGTGCAGGAAGCCCATGGCCGGGCCGCGCTCCGCCGCCTCAGCGCCGCGGCCCGCACCTCTGCACGCCCCGCCGGGCCCCGCTGCCCGCCGCGCCGCTCGGCATCGCCCGCGCGGGGGCGGGGCGCTCGAGAGTCCGGGACCTGCTCGTCGCAGGCTCCGCCCCGGCGGCCGCAGCTCCCGAGACTCGCTGGTCGCGCCCGCGCCCGCCGCCCCCGCTGAAAGGCGACTCGGCGCTCGGGTGTCCGCCAGGGGGCGCCCAGGCCCGCCGAGCCCGGGCCCCGCTGCACCTGCGCATAGCACTAGGCCTCTATGCTCACCCGGTAATGCAGTGTTCCCCAGGTCCGTCACAGCCCGCATCTGAAGCAAGATCTAGGTTCACACCTTCCCGGGGCCTGGGGAGAACTTGGGCACCCTATACTTCTCCCAAGGGACTCCAGATATATGCTCCCCAATTGATAGATTTGCGCAGGAGTCCCCAAGGTGTTCCACTGTCCCTCTTGGCACACTGAAGGAGGCTTGGTCACCATCAGGTCACCACTAGGTTGGTCCTCCTCCCATATAGAGATGGGAAGCAGGGTCAGTTACTCATTTAGAGGAGAGGCACTGCTCCATTAGCAGAATCCCATCTGTGTAGGGTGGGCAATGACCTCAAGGCCCCAAGATGCAAAAAATGCAGCCTGACAGCATTAACTTGACTTAGGTTTTTTTGTTGTTGTTTTTTGTTTTTCGTTTTTTTTCCGAGACAGGGTTTCTCTGTGGCTTTGGAGCCTGTCCTGGAACTAGCTCTTGGAGACCAGGCTGGTCTCGAACTCACAGAAATCTGCCTGCCTCTGCCTCCCGAGTGCTGGGATTAAAGGCGTGTGCCACCACCTCCCGGCTTGACTTAGATATTTTAAAGAGCAGCCTAGTGCTGGGTCAGGCCTTTAATACCAACACTCGGGAAGTAGAGGCAGGAGTAACTCTGAGTCTGAGGCCAGGCTGGCCTCCAGAGCAAGTTCCAGGCCATCCAGAGCTACATAGAGACTTTGTCTCAATAATATAAATACTAGAGAGCAACCACACACATGTAATCCCTGTAATGTAAAAGGCAGAGGCAGGATGATCAGGAATTTAAGGTCATGTTTGGTGATATAGTGAATTCAGGGCCAGCCTGGGCTACATGAGACCCTGCCTGAAACATAGACGAACAGAACTGTTGGGCACCTTCAATGGTTAGGTAAGACAAACGGTGAAAGCAAAGATTGCATTTTGCTTTACAGAGCCCGGAAGTGACATACACACATACACAGAGTGACATACACACATACACAGAGCATGGGTAAGGAGAGCTATGAACCCAGCTTTTGGGGGTCCCAGGGTGTCATCCAAACAGATTCCCCACAGACTTTCGGTTGCATTGAGAACAAGCGGAGGCTGCGTGGGCTCTGAGGGATGCTCATGGCAGCCCCTCTGTGCTCTCCACGTGGGTGAGATGCCTGCACAGGAGTTGCTTACCAGGCACAAATAGATGCCCCACGTGAAGGGCTGCAAGCGCTTAGCTGGAAACTGCTGAGGGTGAGGGCACCCTAATTCTGGCCTGAGAAAGTTAAGTTTCTATTCACACTGGTGCTGAGATAGCTTAATTGTGAAGAATTTACTACAGTCATGCATTGTGGCTGCCAGCTCAGGCCTCACTGCCCTTCCCAGACTGCTGATCTCAACAGTGAGGAGACCCAAAAGGACCTTGCGGGCAGGGGTGACTGGGAAGACAGGCTGTCCCTTCTATATATGGTTTACTTGTTACCCCCTCCTCCATATCCATGTAAGCCTGGCTTCTTCCTGCTCACGGAGCCTGGGGTTTGGTGGGGCTATAAAGGTGTTTGAGCTTGGGCCTATGGATAGTGTTGCTGGACCGATTTCTCCGTGTGGCCAGCAGGGGACAGCAGAGGGCCCACTAGCGCCCGCAGTCGGGCGACGTCCTGAGGGTGACACGTGACGGCCGTTTACCAGCTTGGGTTTCCCACCTGTGAATGGGACAGCGGAGAGTGTGGGACACCCAGGTTGCTCTTAAAATGGGTGAAAACCTTTCAGAGCTAAAGCTTCCCACCACTCCTCAGCGCCTCGGTTGAGGAGAAGTCCCCCCGCCAAGGGCTGATGGAAGAGGACCCAAAGCTCCACCCAGACCCAGCCCCCAGCCCCAGGACACTTCCTTCTCCCCAGTTAGCCCAGGGGGCTGGGTCAGGGCAGGAAGCCATGGGCAGGCCTTTCTCACAAACCATGGGGGAGGGGGGCTTCCTGCCAGCACTGCCACCCCACCCCCAAGGCACGGACAAACCCAAGTCCAGACCTATCCCGGGGGCTCAACCTGTCACATACGCATAGGTCCACCCGAGATTTCCTCCCCTCACTCACAGCCCCACACAAGGGGCTCCTTCTGCAATGGGGTCTTCATCGAATCCCCTCACAGATACCCTTACCAGCCATCGTAAATCAGGCCCTGTCATACAAGACACCCCTCCAACCTGAGACCTAGGACACGTGACACCTCCAGCCGCAGCTTAGTTTGACCTCAGTTCTCCGACCTGTGCCTGCCATGGGCTTTGGATACCAGGGGTGTGGGGTAGGGTGTTAAGAGTGCCTGGTAAGGTGTCACTTAAGCAAGGCAGAAACCCAGTGGCTGACTGAGGGGAATGAGCAAGTGGGGGGGGGGACACACGGACACAGATGACGAACGGGGGACTGGACGGTGCTGGTCTTACGGCCTCACATCTGACCTGGGAGATTTGTGTCAGTGTCTTTATTAGTGGCACCTCTTTCCCTGAGAGGACTGTGGGGTCAGAAGCCCAGAATCAGCCACACTGTCCGTTTGTCCTTCACACACCCCTGGATGCAGCATGTGATCTGCACTCAGAATCCTATGATATGCTCCTGCACCCCTAAGGCTAGCACCTCGGTTGTGTAGGTTCAGGGGCCTAAGGTTTTGTGTCCAGCTCCAGAAATAGTGCTTCCCTGCTTCATCTGAGCCGTGGGCGTGTTCAAGATAAGTCAGGGACCTTCAGCCACCTTTCCTGTTTGGTTAGCTTGGACGATGTGCTTGCCTCTTTCCCGGGATCCCTAAGGTCCATCAGCTTCCTCATCCAGATGGCCTCTCCTGCCCACTCTGCTCTACTCACAGCCTGGCTTCCTGTCCATCCACCTGAGCCTCAGGTTAGTCCCAAAGTGACCCAAGAGGCTGGACGCCTAGCGCTTCGGTGTCTTCCACCCACACAGCCTCTCCCAGCCGCAGTTCAAGCCCGGAACCAGCTTTCGAGGTCTTCATAGACCTGGCTGCGGGGCAAGTAAGGGTAGCGGGCACAGATGGTGCAGAAACGTTCCCTCCAGTCACCCAGGAGCCGCACACGGAGCCGGTCTCGCCAAGCGAAGAAGCGCTGATAGCGGCTCTCATTCATACTGACAAGGAAGACAGCCAGCTCGCGGGCTGAGCTGAAGTCGTCCACGTGCACAAAGGCATCTGGTGGCACAAAAGCCTCGTAGGTGGCCCGAGGAGGTCCCAGCACCACAGGCACAGCACCAGCTGCCAGCGCATTGCGCCAAAACTTCTCAGTGATGTAGTCCCGATGCTGTGAATTCTCGAAGGACAGGTAGAAGCGGTACCGGGCCACAGTGGGCAGCAGGCAGTCAGTGCACAGGGGCCGTCCACTGGCACGACCAAACACATCCACCTGCAGGTGAGGGGCCAGCTGCCGGTACAGCCTTGCACGCTGCTGCCGTTCCTGGAAATTGCTGACCACCCAGGCAGCCATCTTGCTTTTGGCTGGTAGTGGGGGTGTAGGCCCAGAGTAGGGCTCCAATCGACCATAGGGTACAAAGATATCTGAATCACGCCGATAGCTCAGCACCCAGTTGAAGATGCCTCGGAAGTGATGGAGACCACGGCTATTGCTGGGCGATTCCAAGGAGGCCCAGACCCAAGGCTGTCCGTGCGGCCTCTGGTCCAGGGGCAGGCGAGACTGCCGGGTCTGCAGCTCCCGGTGATGGAAAACCACAGCATCTGCACTGGCTAGCAGGCTCCGGTTAGAACTCAGGCGGCAGCTAGCCATGCCATAGTGAGTGCAGGTGTCACCAGGCAGCTCTGGGGGCCGGTTGGTGAAAGGCCAGTGCCAAATAAGGATGGTGACTATGGGCTGAGGCGCCGGGGCGCTCGCAGGAGCTGATTCCAGCAGCCAGAGGAGCCAGAGGGCCATGAGTACTGCACCTCCAGCCAGAGCCCCCCAGGCTCGCAGCCTCCAGGTGGGGTTGCACCCTGAAGCAAGATAAAAAAAGGAGAGGCCCTGTCACCCTGGGCCCTGGGACACCCATAAATCCCCACCATCCCCACCTGGGATGTCTCAAGGGCACTCACCAGCGCAAGTCATCCACAGCCTTCCAGAATCAGTCACCCAAGGAAACGAGGCTTTCAAATCACAGTAGCCTCCCCAGTAGAGGCACCCTAAAATCACAGCTGCACCTCAACTCAGCCCCTGGTGTCTTCCTTTCATCTACCCAAGGTGAGGGAAGCCAGGGGCCTTCCCACTTCTGCCCCGCCCTACCCCTTCAGGTTTTGGCATCAGCCACCATCCCACCCCACCCCACCCACCCCATCCTCCGCTGGAAGAGGGAATTGAGACAGGAAGAAGGCCAAGCCAGGGCCCCCTGCCCAACCCTGCTGGTCCCTAGAGATGACCAGCTAGGCATATGGAGGAGGAGCAGGACGCCTGCTTGCTCTCAGGAAAAGGAAATCCCCTTTGCGAGTATACCACTAGAGCACAAGTAGCCCTCCTCTCCAGACAAGCACCCCCATCCATGGTCCACCACCCAACCCTAGGGCACCCCACCCGAAAAGAGCAACTGCACATCCCCAGGAGGCCACAGAGGCCCCTCCCTGTAGTGACACCCACTTCCCCCAACCCCCCACTGAGCTGACCCTGTTCTTACAGACCCTCAGGTACCACAAATTACTGCTCTCAGAGGCCACCCCACCCCACCTCTGCCACCTCTAGGAACCGCCTCGTTCACAGAATTATAGTCCTTAGAGAAGGGCCCCATCGCAGTCCAGTGAGTCGTTAGCGCATGCCCTCTAGGGCAGACTCAGAGCTGCCTTGGGCTCCAGGGAGGGCTGGGATGCACACCTCTCCCTAGAGACCTGTGGGCATACAAAGCTTGAGCTGCAGGCTCAGCCCAAGGTCTTGAATGGACTAGGAAGAGCTGCAGGTCACTTCCTTTCTTCCTGCTATCCCAGGAGGGGCTTTCCAGTCTGGAAAGGAAGGAGTCTGTATGTCCCTGACGTGGACAGGCAGACTGGTGGGCAGGGGGTTGGCATCCACTCTAGAAACAGGAAGGTTAGTCCCAGGCTCAGGTCCCAGGCTCAGGTCCCAGGCTCAGGTCCCAGCCTCAGGTCCCAGGCTCAGGTCCAGCCTCAGGTCCAGGCTCAGGTCCAGCCTCAGGTCCAGGCTCAGGTCCCAGCCTCAGGTCCCAGCCTCAGGTCCCAGGCTCAGGTCCCAGGCTCAGGTCCCAGGCTCAGGTCCAGCCTCAGGTCCAGCCTCAGGTCCCAGGCTCAGGTCCCAGGCTCAGGTCCCAGCCTCAGGTCCAGCCTCAGGTCCCAGGCTCAGGTCCCAGGCTCAGGTCCCAGGCTCAGGTCCCAGCCTCAGGTCCCAGCCTCAGGTC